>JAESUZ010001919.1:0-132711 GCA_017311185.1 Proteles cristata cristata | reverse complement strand
CTACATATGAGTGAAAACATATGACATCTGTCTGTCTCTGACTGACTTCTTCACTTACCATAATACCCTCCAGTTCCATCCATGTTGTTGCAAATGGCAGGATTTCATTCTTTCTCATTGCCAAGAGGTATTCCATTGTCTATATAAACCACATCTTTATCCATTCATGAGTGGATGGAAATCTGGGCTCTCTCCATAATTTGGCTATCATTGATAGAAGAGCTATAAACATTGTGGTGCATGTACCCCTTCAAAACATTATTTTTTTAAAAAAGATACCAAGACAATTCAATGGGGAAATAATAGTTTTTTCAATAAATGGGGAAAATAGACACCCACATGCAAAAAAAAAAAAATGAGGTCAGATCCCTACTTCACAACATACACCATAAAGCATACAAAACAAAACAAGAAAACCCTCAAAATGGGTCATATAGCTAAGTCTAAGAGGCAAACCTGTAAAACTTCGAGAAAAAAACATAGGAGAACATCTTTGTTACTTTAGGCAAAGAGTTCTTAGATACAACATCAAAAGCATGCATGATCCACTAAAACATATTGAGAAAGGGAATGCTGCCAAATTAAAAACTGTTACACTCCAAAAGCCAGGATTAAGAAACAAAAAGTCAATCCACCAAGTTGGGGGGAAGTTTTTCAAATTATATATCTCATAAATGATTTTTAATCAGAATATATAAACATTTGGAGCACCTGGCTGGCTAAGTCAGAATAATATGTGACTCTTGATCTTGTGGTCTGAGCTTGAGCCCCACATAGAGATCAGTTTAAATATATATATCTCAAAATTCAATAAGAAGACAATAATCCATTTTAAAATGGGCCAAAGTTTTGAAAGGCATTTTACCAATAAAAACATAAGAATTGTTATTAAGCAAATGAGAAGGTGCTCCACATCATTAGTCACTAGGAACATGTTAATAATTGCAACAAGATAGCTCTTCATACCCAGTAGAATGGCCACAACCAAAAAAGGTAGACAATACCAGCTATTGGTGAAGATGTGGAGAAATTAAAATGTGACACATTTCTGGTTTTATTGTTACAATTTGGGAAACAGTTCAGTTTCTTACAATTTTAAACATAAATTTACCTTAAAATGAGGTAATTACCCTCTTAGAAATCTATTCAAGAGATACGAAAACATCAAAACAAAAATTGTACATAAATTTTCATAACATTATTCATACGAAAATACAAATGTCCATAATCAAGTACATACATAAATAAAATGCAGGGATGCCTGGGTGGCTCAGTCAGTTAAGCATCTGACTCTTGATTTCAGCTCAGGTCTTGATCCCAGGGTTGTGAGATAGAGCCCTGAGCTGGGCTCTGTGCTGAGTGTGGAGCCTGCTTAAGACTCTCCCTCCCTCTCCCTCTGCCTCTCTCCAACTTTCAGTCTCACTCTCTCACAAATTAAAAAAAAATGTGGTATGTCCACAAAATGGAATACTACTCAACAAAAGAAAAGAACAAACCGCTGCAATTCATGCTAGAACTTGCACAAATTTCAAAAAATATTATGCTGAGTGAAACAAAGCCAGATCTAAAAGACCACATATTTTATCATTCTCCTGAATTGTCTAGAAAAGGCAAATGTACAGAAACAGCAAGTAAATTAGTGGTTTCCAGGGCTGAGTATGGGGAGAGGGACTGACTGCAAATGGGCACGAGAGGTCTCTTGGCGTGATGGGAATGTTCGAAAATTGGATTGTGGTAATGACTGCACAACTTTGTAAATTTACTAAAAACTGTTGAGTTGTAGTCTGAAAAAGGGTGCATTTTATGATAAGCAAATTATACCTCAATAGAACTGTTTTAAAAAATAAATTACACACACACACACACACACACACACACTCACACACTCACACCAATCTTTCTGTTTATTAAACACAAGACCCTATGTTGGCTCCAGGGAAACACAAGAACACAAAGACTGTGCTGGTTTTTAACTCCATGCAAGACTATGACAATCTAGGAAGAGACCTACAACATACACATGAGTAAACATCATCAGTGAAAGAAGGCAGCAAATGTTATGAGCACCTCCACTGTAACCATACTGGCCCAAAGTATCATCATCTCTCTCTACTGCAATACCCTCTTCTCTGGTCTCCCTACTTCAGCCATTCCATCACAAGGTCTCTTTTCACCCTGGAAGCCAACATGGTCCTGTTAAAATCTAATTCAGATCATTTTACTCGTCTGCTTAAAATGCTTCAATGGCGGGGCGCCTGGGTGGCTTAGTCAGTTAGGCGTCCGACTTTCGCTTAGGCCATGATCTCACGATTCATGGGTTCGAGCCCCGTGTCGGGCTCTGTGCTGACTGCCAGCCTGGAGCCTGTTTCAGTCTGTGACTCCCTCTCTCTCTGACCCTCCCCTGCTCACGCTGTCTCTCTCTCTCCTAGAAATAAATAAAAAATATTAAAAAAAAAATGCTTCAATGGCTTGCCATCTCATTTAGAGTAATGTTCTAGGTCTTTAATATGCTTTTAAGGCCCTCCACGATTACCCTCTCCCCTCTCCCACAGCTCCATCCAGCCACAAAGCCTGCTTAATATTTCTTCAACAACCCTGGCACACTCTCCCCGCAGGCCCTTTGCACAGGATGTTCTCTCTGCCTGGAACAGCCTTCCACCAGATTTCTGCAAAGCTTGCTCTCTTACCTCCTCCAAGTCTTTATTCAACTGTCACGTTCACAGTGAAGTCTAACCTGACAATCTTACTGAAAAACTCAGTACCTACCCCCAGAATTCCCCAACTGCCTTCCATACTTTATTTTCTCCAATGCACTTTTCCCCTTCTAACATACCTTATATATTTTCTTATTTTGGTTATTGTCTGATTGTCCTCTACTGCCGATATGTGAACTCCACGAGAGCAAGGGATTGTGTCTGTTTAGTTCATTGCCATGTTCCCCATGCCTATAACGGTACCTGGCATGTGGTAGGTACTCAGTAAGTTGTTGCAGAATGAATGCCAAAGAAGAGTTACTAAGAGAATTCACAAAAGGGATGTGTAGGAGAGACTTAAGCAGATGAGAAGGTCAGAATGTGGAGATTCTTGAATGCCTAGAACATAAATATGGAATGGATGAATAAATGAGCAAATGAGCGAGCAGTCTGGTGATGTTCTCTGCACACAGCATTAGCATCCAGTGAAATAGTCTGACCTATGGATTGTGTGGAGCTGACTCATTGAAAATTTAGCTTTTTCTCTACAGAAAAAACTTGTACTGACAAAATATCCCCTGGAAAAGCTGAAGTCCTCTCTGCTACGCCTGAAATGGCCACTACGGAATGCCCAAATACATAATACTAAACTATTCGGGATGAAAATGGGGTCCCCAACTGGGGAGCCTAACAGTCATGAAAGGCTGTTGGGGAGCCCCAGTCACTCACAGGTTGATAATGAAAAAGGAGAAGTCTTCTAACATTGTTTCGTCTATATGCCTTACCCAGTGCCCACCAAGCCAAGCATTCCAAGCCCATCAATATGGCGTGTAGTTTTCAGCCACCCATCCTAAACAGACCCTATGTGTGAGCTGTATTTGAGCTACATCTCTGTATATATGACTTCTTGTCCCACCACAATTTTGTTTTTTCTGCTGTCTTCTCTGCCTGTCACTACCTATCTGATTCCTATGTGTCCCTTTAAAGACCAGAACAAAAGCCACCTCCTCCAGAAGCCCTTCCTGATTACTACTGCTCTCACTGCGCACTGCATTCTTGATATCCTGGGGCTGTGGTCACCTGTCCCAGTCAGCAGTCTCTTGGTAAACACTGATTTGGACACTGCCCTTATCCAAGCACTTCATTCTGGAGTTCCTAGTGAAATCAGAAATCTACCAGCTCTGGACTGTCAGGAAGGTCAGGGACAGAGGTCAGAAATGAAGTCGAGAAACAAGACAATATACAGTGTTATGATCCTGCAAAACTGGTAAAAAACAGTCTATTCTTGGAAGGCCTCTCTAGAAGAGAAAGAAAGTCCACTGGCCACATAAGAAGAAATACAATATCGAGTTGCCTCAACCCCACCCTCAGGGCTGCAGGAGAAGCCTGGCTTGCCCAGCTTTCCCCCCTCCCAAGCAGGCTCCCACTGTTCCCCAGGTCTCCTTTTTCCTGCCTTCATTATTCAGCCTAGTCAAACTACTTGGCTGCTAGCAAATGGGAGCTCTAATAGACGCCTGGGGCCTTTTTCCCTTTTAGCCTCTTTCCACCTGCTGTACTCTGTGCTTTGTTCTCCAGACTCATGATAAAGAGCAACACAAAAATCCCATCAAACACGACAATGTGCTGCAGAAAGCACGTACCAGTAATGTATCCTGGGGCAAGCAGAGAGAGTGGAGCCTGCCTGGCAAGATCCATGCCTGGACAGATTAGTCCAAACCCCCTCCTGGACAGCAACCCCAGGCCGGGGGTGCGGTGGGGTAGGCGGTGAGAGGTGGGGGGAGCTGGAGGTTATACCATGATAGAAGAAAATCAACATTTACTTTTAATCTATATAACCACCTTGTGAGGAGGTATTCTCGTCACTATTGTAAAGACTTAGAAACTCAGGCATAGACAAGTGAGGGGACTTCACCCAAAACTACAGTAGCTAGAACACAGTACAGACTAGATTGGAATCCAAAGCTGAATGACTACAATGACCAGCCTCTTTCTCCTGGACCATGCTGATTCTATATATATCTTATTCAGGCTTTCTCTCCTCTGTAAGTCCTAACACAGGATGAGCACACGGGGGATGCTCAGGTCCTTTGCTCGGTTCCCTATCTGGCTGATGTGAGCCAAAGCCAACATTTGCTACTTACATTGTAGGATGTGAGATACCATCAACGCTGTACAGTTGTCACTGCATGGAAGCCTTCCTAGAGCCAAATCCTTCTTTATTTGAAGAGTAAAAAGATACCTGAAAGAAATTGGAGGGGAAAATCTCTTAAGAAACAGGAACAAGAAAGAAGCATTTCCCTTCTCCCCAGATCAAGAAACGGCGCCCCTGGTCAGCGAGATGCCTTTTTGGGGTGGTGAGTAATGCATAGTCTTTGCTTCAGCCCCAAACCAGTACTAGACCACAACTCGGCTGATCCAGCATTTTGGCAGGCACCACAGCCATTAGGAATCACCCTGGCTAAATCCCCCCGCCAACTTAAGGGAGTTGACCAATCATCTTCCGGTGGTTTCTGCCACGTAGCAAAGCCACATAGCCAGCCAGAGAGAAAGTGAGATTCAGCAAGAACAAGCCCACTGGGGAGGCTCTGTTTACTAAATGCTATCAAGCACTCACTATTAAAACAACTTACATTGGTAGAGCAGGAACGATCACCCCATTTTACAATTATAGAAAGGCAGAAGTTAGGTGATTTGGGCAAAGTCATTTTGCCCAAAGATAGTGAAACTGGCCAGAAGTCAGGTTACCCACTGAATCTATGCCTCCTCCTAGCCAAAAAAAACTGTATTTCAGGAATCAAGAACTTGAGGTCATGTTTTACCTGGACCACCTTCTCTGTATCATCAGAGCCCAGCCCAGCATTTTGCACAGAACAGGTAGGAAATCCCTCTGTTCTGAATGGAACAAAGCTGGTCTGCTCCCTTTTTCCCACCGAAATGCTCATCAGGGACCCATAAAGTGCAGGTTGGTATCCAGAGCTCTGCCAAAGAGATAGCACTGGGCCCCACACTTTAACGCTGTTGTCAAAGGAGAATCAAGTTTTGAAACGATGTGTAAGAAGAAGATTCTATCATTGACTGCTTTCTTCCACGGTTCAAAATTGGTTTGAATATTTTATTTTATACACTGAAACACTTATTGAGTATATACTGTGGGCATTTCCCAATATAAGATGTGACTTTCTAGGGGCACCTAGGTGGCTCAGTCAGTTAAGCGTCTGACTTCGGCTCAGGTCATGATCTCACAGTTTGTGGGTTTGAGCCCCGTGTCGGGCTCTGTGCTGACAGCTAGCTCAGAGCCTGGAGCCTGTTTCAGATTATGTATCTCCCTCTCACTCTGACCCTCCACTGCTCACGCTGTCTCTCTCTCTCAGAAATAAATAAAATGTTAATTTTAAAAAAAAAAAAAAGATGTGACTTTCTAAATAAAGTGTTATCTGCACTTCTTTATTTAAATAAATTAAGCCTTGAAGGAATGCGGTAAATCA
Source organism: Proteles cristata cristata (assembly GCA_017311185.1). Taxonomy (NCBI): domain Eukaryota; kingdom Metazoa; phylum Chordata; class Mammalia; order Carnivora; family Hyaenidae; genus Proteles; species Proteles cristata. The sequence goes on along the minus strand of JAESUZ010001919.1, from coordinate 126,533 downwards.
AAATTAATTGCAGGGGATAGATAAAAATCTAGATTAGAAAAAACAGGTAATATTAGAAGCTGATTATTCAATTTATAAACACATTCATCATTGTAATACTTCAAATTAAGAGGTCCCCTAATGGACTAGAAATGATTCAATTAGAAAATTTATATTTGCATACCACTCTCAGAAACTCATGGATTGTCCCCAAACAAGGCATCCTTGCAAATTCAACTATAGTTAGGTATCTTAAATGGCCCACTGGAAAAAATAAGGAGGTCTAACGCTTGCCATTGCTTGCCCTCAAATAGAGGTAAACGAGAATTAATAAGCCTCAACTGCTGAAGGAAAAGTGAATTTCTTTTTGCTCCTAGCAAGAAGGAAAGAAATTTCTTGTCATTTGACACGTTCACTGCTACTAAGAGGGCAGCTGCCTGCTACAAATACCAAATCCTCTCTCTGAACAGCTGATGAATCATTTATCATCACATTGATTTTCTCATTCTTTCTTTTTTGGGAGGTGGGGGAGTTTATCTCCATTAAAATTGGTCACAGTGGGAGACTTAACTGAAATGAGTTAGCAAATGCAAACTGATACAGATACCAAGATATCAGGTTATCTGGGAAAGTGGGCTACAACTCACAAATGTGGAGAGAGAGGGTGCAAGCGAGTGACAGACTTGTGAAAAGTGACGTCTGCAGAGACCCAGCAGCATACAAGTCTTCCTGTACAAAAGGGGTGAAGAAGAACTGGCTGTGGGCTGTGTTGGGAGGTGGGGGAAGACTTGGCCAAGTCACTCTAAGCTCCCAGGACCTGTTTTCTCATCTGTAAACCAGGAGAGCTGGCCTAGATTATCTCAAATATTCATGCTAGGGTAAGATTCTAGAGTCTAGCAAGCACAGTAGGGCTTGGGGGAGCATTATGTTGACGATGCATTTTTGAGGAAGTAGGTTTACATTGTCGTTTTGAAGGGCATTGTATCTAAGTATAAACAGACTTTTTAAATGTTTCATACTTGTAACTTTTTAACTTTTTTATATTTATAAGCATAAAAGACTTTGCTTATTTCAAATTATGAATAATGTATAATTATAAATGATTGTTTAAATTACATAAAAGTATGAATACTTTATAGGTATTAAACAATTATAATAGTTATCAATTATTTATATTATATATTATAAGTAATTTTAAAATCATGTTTTAGACTTTTTATGTTTGTACTTTTTCATTGTTTTACAGTATGCGTCATCATCACTTTCTACCTATAGAATGCATACACACACACCCAGGTTTTCAATGTCCGGGGAAAATTGGCTGGTATATTCGTGCCGTCAAGCTGCCCTGCAACTGGAATACAGATGCAATGAAGGCAAGCAGTCTTGTGGCTGTAGCAGCTAATGGCAGAACCCCATGTGGCTGCCCAGGCTGGCTGTCATGCTAGAAGGCCACCCCACCTTCTCCCTGAAATCCCCAGCCTTTGAAAGACTAACACTTTGGGGACCAGCCAGGCCCTCCTTCTCCTCAGCTTCTCACCATCTCCCAGAGAGCGACTGAGTGTCAAGCTTGCCAAAAAAGGCTAGAAGCCCATCCCCCGATAAATGGAGACTAATGATTCTTAAGTAACATCATGCAGCAGGCACACAGGTAAGTACTCTACCTTGTAAGCTCTTCTCGAAGGTGTCCGGGGTCCACTGGGAAAAATTTCACCATAAATTTGAAAACAACCTCCTTAGGATCTTAAAACACAATTATCTCCATAAGTTTTATTTAAATGTCCATCACAACAGTTACAGGTGTTTACATACACACACACACACACACACGCACACGCATGAATACACACACACACACATCTCCCTCTCCCCTCCCCTCTTCTCCCCATCATTGCTTCCCTCAGACTTTTAAATTTCAGTTTTTCACATTTCTAGGATGGTACTATTTCTGGATTGTGTCTTTATGTGGATGGCAATTGGGAAAGTTCCCCTGTCCCTCTTTCTACACTGCCTCCCTTTGAGTTTCTTTTTGTAACATGTGCCTCCTTCTGGGCCCTACTGCATCCTCTATGATGTGTCTCGTTTAGAAAATATATATACCACTTGACACTTTGGGATTCTGCGTTCCGGGGTGAGAGAAGGGCCCAGCTCAAGAAGCAGGAATTTATCATCTGACTCAAAGGTCTCATACAGGGCACTAGAAGTGGGTGTATGGACCCAGACCTCTTTGCTGCTTAAAACTGACATTAAGAAAATACGGGCGCCTGGGTGGCTTAGTCCGTTAAGCGTCCGACTTTCACTTAGGTCATGATCTCGCGGTTCGTGGGTTCGGGCCCCGCGTCGGGCTCTGTGCTGACTGCCAGCTCGGAGCCTGGAGCCTGTTTCAGTCTGACTCCCTCTCTCTCTGACCCTCCCCTGCTCACACTGTCTCTCTCTCTCTCTCCTAGAAATAAATTTAAAAAAAGCATTAAAAAAAAACAAAAAAAGAAAGAAAACACATCTTGGGGCGCCTGGGTGGCTCAGTCAGTTAAGCGTCCAACTTCGGCTCAGGTCATGATCTCATGGTTCGTGGGTTCTAGTCTGGCATAGGGCTCTGTGCTGAAAATTCGCTCTCTCCCTTTCTCTCTGCCCCTCCCCCACTCGAGCAACGGTGCACGCACAGGCTCTCTCTCCCAAAATAAACTTAAGAGAAAACACATAACTTGTCTTCATCCTTACTTGCATTTGATAAAAAAAACAACAACCAGAAACTCTTTGCATCAAAAGCAACTATTTGTGGAGTGCCTATTACAGGCCAAGCATTGCACCAGGCAGGTGCTGGGAATGAAAAGACAATGAAGTGCTCAGAGTCTGGGAGGAGGGGCAGCACAGACTATCGCAAGTGCTGAGTACTGGGGAAGCACAAGTGGGAGAAAGGAGGGCTCCCGGTTAAATTTGAATTTTAGATAAGCCATGATTACACGGGACACACTTATACAAAGAAATTATGTTTTGATGACCTGAAGTTCCAATTTAGGTGGACATCTTTTATTTTATCTGAGAACCCTACACCTGAAGTTAGTTTTGTCACAGGCAGGAGAGGTAGGAATATGAAGGGAGCCAATGGCAGAGGTAAAGCTACAAAGGCAGGCAGAGTCTGTGCTTTGCAGATCATGCTAACGAGTTTGGACTTTATTCTAAGGGCAATAGGAGCCGTGGAAGCATTTTAAGCCGGGGTGTTATGTGGTCAGCTTTGTACTTTCAATAGTTCCCTTTGGGAGTAGTGTACATGATGGATCGGGGGAATCAGTTAGGAAGCTGTTGGAATAACGGGACATGTGATTATAATGCGGTGGGAACAGACAGAACTGCAGAAGCACTAACCCGGAGAGGAGGAAAGAGAAGAGATGCTGTAAAACAGTGTGTCTCGGGGCGCCTGGGGTGGGTCAGTTGGTTAAGCATCCAGTTCTTCATTTCGGCTCAGGTCATGATCTCATGGTTGGTAGAAGTGGGGCCTGTATCAGGCTCTGTGTTTACAGTATGGAGCCTGCTTGGGATTCCCTCTCTCTCTCCCTCTTTCTCTGCACCGTCCCCCCCCCCGGCTTACTTGCATGGGCTCTTGCTCCCTCTCTCTCAACATAAATACACTTAAAAATAAAAGCATTTCTCAAAGTGTTGACTGAAATCTGCCAGCATCAGAACCAACTATGGAATTTGTTTAAAATGCAGGCTGCTGGGGGCACCTGGGTGGCTCAGTCGGTTGAGCATCCGACTTCGGCTCAGGTCATGATCTCACCATTCGTGGGTTTGAGCCCCGCGTCGGGCCCTGTGCTGATGGCTAGCTCAGATCCTGGAGCCTGTTTCAGATTCTGTGTCTCCCTCTCTCTCTGACCATCTCCTGCTCGCGCTGTCTCTCTTTCTCTCTCTCAGAAATAAATACAACATTAAAAAAATATTTTTTTAAAAAAAATGCAACCTGCTGGTCCCCCAACTGGGGAATGAGGCCCAGGAATCTGCATTTGAACAAGTGATCCTAACACACACTGAAATTAAAGAAGCACCACACATATGAAATGCGGGTGGAGAGAAAATTTCATGCATACTAGGCACTCAAATATGAACTGAAATGAAACAAATGGACAATGTGACACTGGATAATACTAAAACATCTTCAGGCAGAAGGTGAATGACAGTGCAAACTGACATCATAAGGACCAAGGTCAGGCTGCCCTAAGATGGGCCACTTAGGCATTAAGATTATTTTGATTTAAAAGCAATCAAAACCCAGTCAATTCAGGAAATGCTTTTTACCTCCCCCTCAACTTGCTAAATTTACATTGGAAAGGAAGAGCCTGTACCAGGAAGAGAGCTATCACCTGAGATAACTACATCATAACATGAACTAGGTGTGGCGGACAGGAAGGAACCTCACCAGGCCAGTTGATCAAAGTCCTCTATGTCCCATTGTGTCTGAGTGGCCCAGCAAACATTTGTTTACCAAACAATTACTTTTTCTTCCTCCTGTGAAGTGCATTCCTTCTTTCTGAAGTCCCACATCCCTGCCCCTTTCTCCTTATTTCAGGATTACATATAATACTTTCATTTCACCTTTCTTTGGAATTTCCATGTCTGCGTGGATTCCCCATACATACGAGATTGAATTTCTCCTGTTTATCTGTCTCATGTCCATTTGATTCTTAGTCTGGCTAGGAGGACCTTGAAGGGCAGAGGAAATTTTTCCTTCCCCGAGAACATGAAGGATGCTCAAAGATTTGCAGTGCTGGAATCTGAGCCAATCCACAGAGTACTGTAATTACCAGCAAAGATCCAGGAGCATGAGTTTTTTCAACTCGGGCAAAATTAAAACAATTTTTTAATTGCTAAATTCAGTGGACATATGAAGGATTAAAATATCGAAGCCCTTTTCTCCCTTATATTTGCTGAGGGATAGTGTGGTGTCGCTGAGGTATTTTTAAGCTGTCATTGGGAATTACAACCCTTAAGTTATTTTCCATACTTACTTTTTACTTGCTTTATAATGGGCTTCAGTAGCTCCAACCACACCTGTGATAACATTAATGAAAAAGTTGGTAGAACATGGCATTGAGTGCAGCTTTTTTTTCGTAATAGATAAAAGTCAACACACACAAAAAAAACAAATACCAAGACCATTGAGATCCTTTCTAAGGACAGTTAGAAACAGCAGTGTCAAAGAGATGACGTACTTCACCATACTCAATCAGCCCCCTCGTATTTTCCCAATGACAGTGAACATTGTTGATCTATAAACTCTTTGTTGTTGACATTTGAATCACTGCTCCCCTGCCTAAGTAAGATGACAAAGGTGTCACACATAAGGCTCATTAGCTGCTACAAAGACTAATGAAGGCATTTGGCTCTGCATTTGAATCCTACAGTCTCCAAATGCTAGTCTAATAGATATAACAAGCCTTTTTGGGAAGGTGCCGAATAATGAATCTGTCAAGGCTGGACACAGCAGGAAGAACATCCAGAATGTTGGGACTTGAGAGAGGGGAAACAGTCCCCTGAATACTCTTTGGTAAGGTTAGGAGTCTTCATTCTGGAGGTTGATGTCCAGCCTCTGGAAAGTAAGAATAGATAAAGCATAGATTCCTGTTCAGAGTGACAAAAGAGGAGCATAGGGTAGCAGAGTTTGTTTGGTAAACTGAGGTGACTTTAAATAGACAAAGAGGGAGGAAGGACAATAGTTATTAAATCTGGTCATTTTGCAAGAGTTTGGATGCTTTTTCATTTTTCAGTCAGGTTTGAGCCCTCCATACCTAGCTGCAAACTGCATTTTAGAAGCAATCCTAGACACAAAAGAACGCTATGATGAAAGCAACTTACATTATTTCCAGAATGGCTACAGAATTCTAATCCAAAATACTCCTTTTCGGCAAGATTTAGGTGGCTGCAACTCAGGTTAAACAGCGACTTCCCGGATGACTTTTGCTAAACAAAACAGAGAGATCATAGCACAGTTTGCGTTCCTGACCTGATAGTGTTACTTTGGTGTGGCGGCAGCCCAGCTCTTCAAGCACTCTCCTATAAGCTCGGCTTAGAGTCTTGCATCCTCTCAAAGGATGACGTTTCACAAATAAATACATGTCTCTACCTGTGGATTGTTTTAGGGCCTCCCCCCTGCTTAAAAAGCCTCAGACTAACGGCAAATTCTCTTGGAAAAAGGGTGCCTTGCACTTAACTGTGGAAAGATCCGCAAATCTACCCTTTCCATGGAATTCTTTAATCAATTCATCCCACAGGCAATTTGAATGATTTCTACCCAAATTGACGGATAGTTTAATCAAGATGCAAATCTGACCTGCTTAAAATCCTTCTGTGGCTCCCCTCAGGATAAAGTCTCGAGCCTTCGTTCAGGAGGCCGGACCCACGTTTGCTCATGCCTGCTTATGCTCACGTGTCCCCGCTGCCCCTCCGGCCTCTTCTCTTGCCCCTCCCCTTTGCTGGAATTTTCCTTCCTAATAATCGCAACCCGCTCACAGTTCCCTGTGAGTCAAGTAGTTTCATGGCCCCTGTCATTCCTTCTCCACCGACCGCCCTTCCCGCCCTTCTTTGGTTTGGCTCACTCCTATTCAGCTCAGATGCCATCTTCCCTGGAGGGCTTTCCCGGATACCTATCAGGGACAAGCTGAGCCAAGGGCAACTTTCATGCTCCCAAACACCTTCGCTTACCTTCAACGTGGCACTTTGAACTCAGGATGTCTGTCTTTCCCATCAGACTCAATACCTTCATAGCAGGGACCTTTATTTTTCTTGCTACTCACCACGTCTAACCCAGAGCCCGGCGCCTAGTAGGGGCTCTTGAATGTAGCTCCGACATGAAATTGGCCAAATTACTCTCATGAGCCCCTCGAGTAGACTTCACTTTGCGGCTTTCCCCACCAAACCTGGGTACAGCGTAATTCATTCACGTAGGGCCACACACATTTTTTTTTCTTCATAAAGCCCATGTACATGGTGAGCACAAAACAACCCCTTTCTTAGGCTTCTCTGAGAGCAGGGGCTTTGAAGACGTCTCTGAAAATCTCCTGGAGCCGAGTGTGCCTAGGGCTGATCTCCAGCCGCCACCATTGCTGAGCCCGAGGGTGGCTGTTGCAGTGAGGGCCGTGATGGGAAAATTGGGCCCTGGATGATAGGCCCAAAGAAATGCTGCTGAAAACCCCTAGTTAAAGCCAAGTCACGCGGTGCCTATGCCGCAGCAAAGGAAACCGGGTGAGGGGAAATGTAGTTGGAAATCACCGACCCGTAGAATTTACGGCAACCTTGAGAGGTCAGAGAATCCAGCCACCCTCCTTCCACCCCCTACCCTCTGCCTCAAGGCAGTGCCACGCGGAGCAGGGGCCCACATCTGGGATTTAATAGCTTCCAGGAAGGCGGCCTACCCCGCCCCCTCCCCCAGCGACCCCCAATCCTCCCCTCTCCCCTGGACTTCTCTCCACTTAGTTACCCTCTCCAAAGCTCCTCCATCCAGCTCAAGATTCATGTGGGTTAGCCAGGGTCCTATTTTAAAATGCAAATAGGCCGCAAGGGGTAAAACCTAACTGCATCCCCAGAACCTGGAGAAAGCTTGAGGGAGAGGGGATTTGATTTTACGTGGGAGGTCACATTGGATCTGCAGTCTGGGAAAAGGGGGTCAGCCTACACAGAGTGGGGGGTGCAAGGGCATGAAGGGCATTGGGGAGCAGTGGAGGAGGGGGGCGTTGGCAAGGGAGGAGAGAGGGGGGAGTTTCTGCCTATGTGGCAACCTTGCCTAGGGCAAGTGCTGACACAGACCATTCCAGACGGATGAGATCGCTCCTATTTTTAAAGCCCTCCAGACAAGGAGCTGCCATGGGATTTTTATTATGAGAAAGAAAAAAAGAAGAATTTCTAAAGAGAGATATGACAGCAATACTTTTTCCAACACCAAAGAAACATTTCAGTCATGAGGACCAAATTCTCTCATAGGCTCTGGTTTCCTTGCAAACAATTTAAGAAACTCAAGATTTTCCTTTCTCCTCCTCATTTTTGATTCTTTTTTTCCACTGGAGTATTTAATCCTCCCCATCAACACTGCCACATTCCATGTGTTTGTGTATTTAAATGTTTCTGCAGTCACAAAGAATAAATATATAGCCATTTTTGTAAGGATTCCAATCAAGGCTTCCTTTTTGCTCCCTTCCGTAAGATCCCATACTTTGTTTATAAGAGTAATCTACTGATTCCTCCATCCCCACATATGTTGCCAACTGGCTCTTAAAGCCTTTGGCATTTATGCCTTTGGAGGTCAGGCACTCATGTGGCTGGGGTTCCCTACCCCCATCTCCAGAGAGGCATTTCCCTTCAGCCCTCCATAATGTACCTCAAAATTGGCCAGTCTTGTGGAATGTGTTGCATAAGAGGTAGTAAGGGCTTGGTTCTGTCTCAGCATTCAGGCTTTAATGTTTTTCAACCATTTTAATCCAATTCCTCAATTTTTAGGTTATGATTATTTCTCTCAGAATATCTCTTTATACACAACTTTTCTATTCTCTCTTTTCTGGACTTTTGATTCTCTTTTCCATTGTATGTTTTTCTTTAAACTGACACTTCAGTGTTCTGATTGAGCTCTTTAGTGGATCTAAATTCTTTACTACCAGTCCCCCAACTCAAGGAATTGGAACTAAATCCTGAATCCTGTTTTACCCTCCCCTTTAGATTACAGTAGAACAGTGTTTGTCTTAAAATTTTTTTTAACCTAGGGGCACGTGGGTAGCTCAGGAGGTTAAGTATCTGACTCTTGATTTTGGCTCAGGTCATGATCTCATGGTTGTGAGATCGAGTGAATTGGACTCAGCATGGAAACTGCTTGGGATTCTCTCTCTCCCCCCTCTCTCTGTGCCCCTCCCTGACATGCATGCGTGTGCATGAACTCTCTCTCTTTCAAAAATAAATACTTAAAAACATATATATGTATGTATATACAATCGACCTTCAAGCAACACAGGTTTGAAGTGCATGGGTACACTTGTATATGGATTTGTTTTGTTTAAATACAGTACTATACTCCAGTGTAGTACTACAAATCAATTTTCTCTTTCTTATGATTTTTTAAATAACCTTTCTCTAGCTTATTTTATTGTAAGAATAGAATATAGAGTACATAGAACATACAAACTATGTATTCATTGATTGTATTATTGGTAAGGCTTCCAGTCAACAGTAAGTAGACTGTTAGTAGTTAAGTTTTGGAGGAGTGAAAAGCTATACATGGATTTTTGACTGTGTATGGGATCAGTATCCTTAACTCTTGTGTTGTTCAAAGATTAGATAGATAGATAGATAGATATACAATTTAAAACGTTTTTAGAACTTCTATTTATAATCTCCAATTTATAGACTGTGTTTTAATCATTGGCTCCAAACTCCTCTTCTCATGGAAACAACACATATTCAAAGTGGTTACCTATACCAAACAATCTACCAAAGTTTCTAGGCTCCCCAGAGCTGTCATATAACAATTTGCCAAATCAAACCTAAATTGTAATCCTGCTTTACCCACTTATTAACTGAATGAATTGGGGAAAATATTTTAGCTCACAGATTAACCTGCCTTTTCCAGGTACCTAATGACAGAAACCATGTGTTTGAATACCTGGCAGTAAGTACAGTGCCTGATAAAGAATGGACATTCAATAAATGTTTGCTGAATAAATAGATGAGTGGATCCAAACAATTAACTTGATTCCTGCACATTAGTAAGACAGTTCTTTCAGGAGAAAGAACAAATTAGTCACTGTGTGACCTAGGTCATGTTACTAAATCTTTTAGAGCCTCAGTTTACTCATCTGTGAAATGGAGATAATAGTACTATTATCTTGGGGGACCTGGGTGGTTGAGACCGTTGAGAGTCACTCTTGATTTAGGCTCAGGTCATGATCTCATGGTTCGTGGAATTAAGCCCTGCATCAGGCTCTGTGCTGACAGAATGGAGCCTGTTTGGGATTCTCTCTCTACCCCTCTCTGCCCCTTCCCTGCTCGTGTGCACACATGTGTGTGCATGCTCTCTCTCTCTCAAAATAAATAAATAAACTTAAAAATAGTAGATTTATCTCCTGGAGTTGTGAGAATTAAACAAGATAATTCACACCAAAGCTTCAGTACAGTGCCTGGCACATCATATGATTTAAGCAATGCACATGTATATAACATAAATGCATATGAGAGTCTGCAAAAACACACAGCAAATGTTAACAACGTTATCCTTGGAGAGAGGATAGATTAAGAGGAATTTTAAGCTTTCTACTTTGTAAGTATCTGGATTTTTTAATTAATTGATTAATTTTGTATCTGCACCGACGGAGTAGAGCCCCATTTGAGGCTCAAACTCACGAACCATGAGATGAAGACCTGAGCTAAAGTCAGACGTTTAACCAACTGAGCCATCCAGGCGCCCCTGGATTATTTTTTTTTTTTTAATGAGAAGGACAGTAAAAGCTCTCTTAATGAAATTCCACTCAATGATGCACAGAGAATGCTTTACATTCCCTCTTTAACACATTGGCTGATGCCTGTGTCATGATGAAAATTCATCACTAGTAGACTATGCTAATGGTTGTATACTTCTACACCCATCAATTGAGTTCCATGTACAGTAATAATTATTTTCTTGAACATATTTTTGGTGGTTCTACTTGTTATTATAATTACACAAAGTACATGGTATGTACACCAAAGATTTATGAACACTAAAAGCAAGAATTGTTTCTGTGAAAACTACGTTCATCACTTTGCTAAAACTCAGTAAGGGAGGAATCCCCAAAAATGTGTTGTCAAATTAGTTTTGGATATGACAGCAGTAAAATATTGCAGGAGAAAAGTCCAGAAGGATTCTGTACTCAAATTGGCTTTGCAAGCATCTACATTCTTTTTCCACATTAAATAAGTGAATGCTGAAAATCATAGATGATGAATTACTAGTGTGGTTTATGGAAGAAAGACAAAGGGACTTAGAAGTCTTTACTCAAAAAAGCTCTGACCCTACAGCAAAAGATTGGCATATGAATAACAATGTATATGTTTTATGTCAAAAGTAGAAGTTTCAGGGGCACCTGGCTGGCTCAGTGGGTGGAGCATGCAACACTTGATCTGGGGGTTGTGAGTTCGAGCCCCACGTTGGGTATAGAAATTACTTAAAAAAATAAAATCTTAAAATGAATTAGAAGATTGGGGCAAATGGGTGGCTCGGTCAGTTAAGTGTCTGACTCTTGAATTAGGCTCAGATCATAGTCTCATGGTTCTTGGGTTTGAGCCTTGAATCAGGCCTTGGGCTGACAGCAAGGAGCCTGCCTGGGATTCTCTGTCTCCCCCTTACTGTCTGTGTCCTGCTCATGTGCTCTCTCTCTTTCTCTCTCTCTCTCAAACATTAAATTGTTTTTTTAAAAATTAGAAGCTTAAAGTGTCTGTGTGTGTACTCATGATTTTCTACTTTTAACAAATTTTATCAATTAACTGACCAGCAACCTCCTTTAACCACATAGATAAGGAGACTCTAATGTATTTATGTATTTTTGTGTACTTTATAAAATATAGACGATATAATTAAGATTTAAGAAAAGTATAAACTGAAACAAAATACAGCATATTATTAACAGTAGCATAATCAGTTATTTTTAATTTTTCCTTATAGTTGTTATATTTTTCAGAGAAATGTGAGACACTATAAAATCTAAATGCATAATCCCATACAAAAAAGCCTTATAGATATTTTTCCTGTTTCCAGTGCTGATTTCCACATTCAAAATATTTCTCATGTTCCCCTCAGGAAGTTGTTCTTGAAGTCACAGATGATAATCACTCATTCTTTTGACTTTGTGGTTATGGCTCTCTTTTTATCCCCAAATATGACTGTATTAGCTTTGGCTGACATACCAAAATGCCATAGACTGGGTGACTTAAACAACAAACATTTATTTCTCATTAGTTCTGAAGGATGGAAGTTTGAAATCCAGGTGCCACTAGCAAGGTTAGGTTCTGTGAGACCTATCTTCCTGGCTTGCAGATGGCTGCTTTCTCACTGTGGCCTCACATAGCAGAGAGATAACACTGTTTTCTTTTCTTTAAGATTTTATTTAAAAATTTTTTTTAATGTTTATTTATTTTTGACAGAGACAGAGCACGAGCTGGGGAGGAGCAAAGAGAGAGGGAGACACAGAATCCGAAGCAGGCTCTAGGCTCTGAGCTGTCAGCACAGAGCCTGATGCGGGGCTCGAACCCATGAACTGTGAGATCATGACCTGAGTGAAGTTGGACATTTAACCAGCTGAGCCACCCAGGCGCCCCAAGATTTTATTTTTAACTAATATCCACACCCAACCTTGGGCTTGAACTCATGACCCTGAGCTCAACAAAGCACAACTAACTGAGCCAGCCAGTGGCCCCTCTCTTCTTCTAAGGGCACCAAACCTATTGGATCAAGACTCCACTCTTATGATCTGACTTAACCTTAATTACTTCCTAAAAGCCCTATCTCCAAATATAATCACATTAGTTACACTGGGGATCAGAGGCTTAACTTGGGTGAGACACGATTCAGTCCATAGCATTGACCCAGCTTGACGGCCCACTTTTAGTTACCATATCTGGTCTTTATGACTTTGGCTCTTTCCAAACATTAAATCCACTCTGAAATAATGAAGATTTGTGAGGCATTTTGGAAAGAATGTGCCCAGTTATGGAAGGCCAAAAAAGAGTTCCAAGAATGTGCTGAGTACCTACAATAAATATTAGGAGGCAGCACATCATGGTGGCTAAGAATGTGGGTCCTAGAGCCAGACACACCTGGGTCTAGTTCTGCTCTCTATCTGCTAGATGGGTGATCTTGGGCAGGCTATTTAATCTGAGTTTCAGTTTCCTTAATTCTAAAACAGGATTATAAGAAGCCAAACATATATTATATGATTCCGCTTTTATGAATGTCCAGAACAGGCAAATCCATAGAGACTGGGGACAGGGTGGAATGGGGAATGACTGCTAATTAGTATGGGGTTTGTTTCTGGAAAGATGGAAATATTCTGGAATTCAATGGTTGTGATGTTTGCACAATGCCTTGAATATACTAAAAACCACTGAATTGTACAGTTTAAAAGGATGAATCTTGGGGCACCTGGTGGCTCAGTCAGTTAAGCCTCTGACTTCAGATCAGGTTGTGATCTCATGGTTTGTGGGTTCGAGCCCCATGTTGGGCAATGTGCTGACAGCTCAGAGCCTGGAGCCTGCTTCAGATTCTCAGTCTCCCTCTCTCTCTGTCCCTCTCCTGCTCACACGCTATTTCTCTCTCTCTCTCTCTCAAAAATAAACATTAAAAATTTTTTAAAGGATGAATCTTGTGGTATGTAAATTGCATCTCAATTTTTAAAAATTAATAGAGAGCATCAAATAATGATACTAAGGTTGAGTACTTTACATAGCATCTGGTCCATAGAAGAGCTCATGAAGGGTTAACTATAGGATGACCATGTAATTTATCATCCAAACTAGCACACTTTTGAAGGTTGACAGGGGTACTAGTAATTATTTTTTATGCTTATTTATTTATTTTGAGACAGAGAGAGAGAAAGAGAGCATGCACGTAGGGGGGAGCGGCCAGAGAGGAGAGAGAGAATCCCAAGCAGGCTCCTTGCTGTCAATGCAGAGCCCTTCATGGGGATTGATCTCACAAACCATGAGATCATGACCTGAGCTGAAATCAAGAGTCTGACACTCAATTGCTCAACTGACTGAGCCACCAGGCACCCCAGTGGTATTCGTAATTATTATATTGTCATAACAGATGTAAACCAGGACTGTCTTGGACAAACTCTAATGTCTGGACATCTAGCTGTTGGCATTTGGATCACCCAAGGGGTCTGCTTTGATAAGGGCAGCTTTTATTTGAATATTCAAGATCAGGAATATTAACAATTGCCCTCATAGAAACCAGTGTCTGTTGATAATTCCTTCACTGGCAAGTGAATGAATTGCCTTTCAGGCTTGTTAATGCTCTGATTCCATATTTCCATAGGTGAGACTCAACCATAATAGCCACATGAAAAAAACAGGAAGAGAACTTCATCAATTTTAGCTTTCTCCTTAATAAAGCCTTTAAAAGCTATTCCCTCACCTCCCCCTTTAGCATGTTTTTCTCCATTTTGTGTTCTCTTTACCCAATTCTTTTTGTTTTTCTATAGTAATCCCCTTGCCAATCCCACCCAAACTCCAGGCTTACTTTTTTTTTAATGTTTTTATTTATTTTTGAGAGAGAGAGAGAGAGAGACAGAGAGAGAGAGAGAGACAGCATGAGCAGGGGAGGGTCAGAGAAAGAGGGAGACACAGAATCTGAAGACGGGCTCCAGGCTCTGAGCTGTCAGCACAGAGCCCGATGCGGGACTTGAATCCACGAACCATGTGGTCATGACCTGAGTCGAAGTCGGACGCTCAACTGACTGAGCCACCCAGGCGCCCCTCCAGGCTTACTTTTGATGCCCTTGACTTTGTCCTTCTATGTTGCCTCTACTCTTTTGGGTCCTTTCTCTTGTCTCTTTGGTGCAACACACATTACTGAGCACCTATTCTGTGCCACTTACTTTCCTGGACTCCAGGAATACTGAGGTGAAATGGACACAGGCATTACCACAAAGGAAAACATAACAGGCTGGCAGGCAAGGCAGATACATCAGCAGGTAACCGCAGTAGTTGGGGCCAAGTACCCTGTGGAAGCGTGTAAGGAGAGGGTAACAGGAGACCATATCCAATGGGCACCTAACTCAGAAGATGGGAAAGAGCATAGCGCAATGGATTCCTACTGCAGGAGACACCGATTCCAAGAGAGGAAACGAGATGTGGGCTCAGCCAGGTGAAGAGAAGGCTAGGAGAGAGATGTCAGAGGCAGAGATTAGAAAGCTTGGTGTGAGCGAAACTGCCAGCAGCGGAGTGTTTGTGAGGGAGCAAGTGGGATACAGTGACTGGAAAAGGGGGCAGGAGCCTTACTAAGACGGGCCTTTTGTGCCAGGAGAGGTGATACACCCGCAAGAGGCTTTGAGGTGAGGACCACCGGTGTTAAGTGGAAGTTGACACGGTCAGAGCTGGGTCTCAGGAATGCCATCCTGGCAGCAGTTAGGGCAGAGACTCCCAAACTGTAAAGTGCATAAGAATCACCTGGAGATCTTGTTAAAATACAAATTGGTCTGTCTGTCTTCTCTGCCCCTTCCCCATGTACACTTTCTCCCTCTCTCTCACAAGAAATAAATAAACTTTAAAGAAAAAGATTGGGGTGGGGGGTGCCTGGGTGGCTCAGATGGCTGAGTGTCCAACTCTTTTTTAATTTACTTCGACAGGGAGAGTGAGCGGGGGAGGGTCACTGAGAGAGTAGGAGAGAGAACCCCACTGACATGAACCATGAGATCATGATCTCAGCTGAAACCAAGAGTCTGATGCTTAACTGATAGAGTCCCCCAGGAGTCCCCCCCACCTCTGACATTTTCTTGAGCATTCAACTCTCGATCCCAGCTCAGGTCATGATCTTGCAGTTTGTAGGTTTGAGCCCCGTGTCAGGCTCCCTGCTAATAGCACAGAAACTGCTTGGGATTTTGTCTCTCCTTCTCTCTGCCCCTTCCCCACTTACCCTTTCTCTCTCTCTCAAAATAAATAAACTTTAAAAAAAAATACAGATTCGGATTCAATAGGTGTGAGGTGGAGCCTAAGAATCTGTATTTACTTCTCACAAGCTTGTAGGTAAGACTGATCTGGCTGCTGGTCTGCCACTATGCTTTGAAGGACAAGGGAGGAAGGAACGGATGGAGAAGGAGGGGCTGCTGCAGCAGTTTGAGTGAGAGACGATAGATGGCAGCGTGGCCTTCGGCAGACAGGGAGGTGAAGTGTGAGACATCTCCCCATGGTCGGTGCCATAGGGCTTGGAGAGGTGCGGGAGCATGATGGGTCTCAAGGTCCTGATGTTTGCTTCGCCTGGCCTCCTACTTGTCTTCTGCCAGGGTCGGAGTTTGCTTACAACGTGGTTGAACTTAGGCTACACTCTGCCGCCTTTTATATACCCTTCTGCATCGCCCTTCTCATCCCCGACGTTTGTCACTTTGCCAGTTGGCCCACCGACCACGTGTACAAGAAGGGGCTCTCCTGGCAGCTTGCCCCCCTCACCTCCCACCACTCCTTGCTACTGAATTCTTCCCATACCCACCTCTCTGAGAGTGGGGATGCTTGGAACATTCCTCACCAATGTCTACGCATACTTGAGCCCCTCCTTTGACACTCCCTACCCTTTGCACCAGTCTGGAAGGAAAATCACAGCTTGTCATTGTTAAAAGCTTTCTGCTGGCGTGCACTTACAAAATATGTTTTTGACACTCTTCTCTGATGTGTTCCCTGGTTCCTTCTAAAGTCACCCACTTGGAATTTTCTTTTGGGTTTTTATGGTGCATCTGAGAGCTTTCCTGTGTATTATCCCATTCACAACTTACCCCCATCACCCACTCTGGAACTGGCTGATAGTTGCTTCTATCTGGGATAGTATAAGCACATTGCCACTCAGCATCTTTATGTAGACGATTATGAACGAGACCCTTCTGGCCAACCAGATGGCTGATTTCCATCTCTCCTTTTCCTCGTTACATACTGAACTCTGAATGTCATTCTGGAACCCAGAACCATGCAGAGCACTTCTAGTGAGAGTATCTGATTTGTACTGAGTAGAATAGAGTCCAGAGATATTTCTGTATTTTGGTACCATTTGATACACTTCCAGGATTAGAATGTTTTCAATGATGCTGATTTAATTTCAGCCATGTGGGAAAGTCTTGTTCTGCACCTTGGTCTACACTCCTTCACCTCAGTCTAGCTCTCTGTTTATAAACAGCAACAGGCTTACACCTCATTTACAGAGAGTTTGGACCCCTCAAGAGGTAAGTCTTTTTCCTTCCCCGTTTTCCACAGGCTACATCCAAAAATCTCAGAACACCTTAGGGACTAAACCCTGGGACTGCTCCTTCTAAAAAGCTGTTTTGGCTTTCCTTAAAAATGCAAATATCTTCGGGTACCTGGGTGGCTCAGTTGGTTGAGCATCTGACCAGCTCAGGTCATGGTCTCATGGTTCGTGAGTTTGAGGCCACCGTCAGGCTCTGTGCTAACAGAGCTCACAGCCTGGAAACTGCTTCAGATTCTGTATTTCCCTGTCTCTCTGCCCCTCCCACACTCATACTCTGTCTCTCTGTCTCTCTCACAAATAAATAAACATTCAAAAAATGCAAATATCATGACGTTGCACAAATAAATAAATAAATAAGACCCATGTCTCACACATTTACCAATAGAGTCAGATGCGACCAGTTTTCCAAGAAAGAAGTTGAGCATGATTTCAAAGTTTGCACTGGGTACCACCCAGGAAACTAGGAAATGGAGCTCCTTCAGGACAGGGCAGAAGAAATTGTTGCCTAAGCTGTGGCCCTTCTGGAGGGTTGAACTCCCGGTAAAAAAACCACTAAGAGTGGTAAGAGGCTAATTACCAGGTAGAAGCAGTTCATTCTAAAATGGAGCCCTCTCTGCAGGCAGTCTAGTCTTTTAGCATCTGGTGTAGAGCAAGGTGCAGTTAGAAACATCAGAGAACAAAGAATAAGTAGGAAGTCAACTGAGGCCCTTTCCAAGGAGTCCATAGGCTCAGCAATAAACCCTGGAGGGAAGCACAGTTTTAACTGGGTACTTAAGATTTTCTAACAGGGAGTAAGCAGAGGAACAACCCTTGTATTTTCTTGCGCATGTGTGAAATTCACTCCAAGTTACAAGTGGTTTTTATTTTATTTCTGAAAATACAAATCCATTCAAAGTACTGCATATGTAATAGATGGAAGGCTTGAAGGTGCTTAGGATTAACTGCTCAGAAAGATTTCCAGCCCATGTGGTTGTCTTGGGGTGGGGAGAGGTCTGGGAGTATCAAACGGAGAAGCTGCCCGACTTCCACCCTCTTTACCCATAGCCATACTGATACTGACAAAACTAATGTCCAGAAAAGCGCTCTGGAATCAAAAAGCTAGTTTAGTACCTGATCGATGACACTTTATGGCAGACATCTTTTTAAAGCTACAAGGGAATGATGGTGCCATTGTCTGAGGCCTTATGTAGGCCTGGCAATGATCTAGACAGGTTGCATCTGATTCACACTCTTTGCTGGATGGTGTCTCATTGCTCAGAGTTACCCTTCACACTAAAGGGAAAAAAAGAAACAAAAAACCCAAGAGTACCTCCCTAATAGCAATCTTACCCCCACTCCTGGGACACTGAAATTACCATGCCTATATTGGAAAGGCTGTTGAAAAGTGACAGTGTAATAATAGCATTCTCAAGACAGTGCTCCCAAGTCTTGTCGAAATTGCTAGGTACTCTGAGTAATTAAAACAATTATAATTGTTTGTTTCCATGTAATGCTTTAGCACTAAATCCATGTGATGTGCATGATGCACAACCAGATTCCAAACAGTAGCTGGAGTTTTCTTTTAAACTTGAAGTCAATGAAACCTTCTGTATATATCTAGCAATATATGACACTCAGGACACAAGGGAGACCATTAGATGTCATATAGTCCGGACCCTTCATTTTATAAGTGAGGAGATTTGGATCCAGAGCAAGGAAGAGACTTTGCCAAGGGCTTTCTGCAGGTTAAAAGCAGAGCTGGAAATGAGCTCATTTCATCACACCAGGCTATCCTTAAATGTAAAGGAAAAACTGAGGTCTAGGTGTATGAAGGACAAGAAAGAGATAAACACCTGAAACTCGTTCCTTTGATTCACAATTTCCTTCCATGGTCACGCTGCTTTTTTCCCAACTTTACTTTTTCTCACCTTTTGACTGTACTGTTGACTCATACTTCTCTCCTGCTTACAACTCCAAGGTCTCTCCCTTCCTGTCTAGAATCAGTTTTACTGCATTTAGAAGGAGTGCTCAGTATGTCGCCCAGCGGGGCTCTGAGCCGGTTGGAAGCCACTCTGTTCTGACAGGTTATGAATTTCACAGAAAGTCTATAAAGAAGCCATTAAAGAATAATGTCTTTTGAAACACCTACTTAATAAGAGGCCGTGAAATGCAATGTACTAGGGTTACTGTGGAGAAGCTGTGTTGACTGTACAGAAAATCTTTAAAAATTCTATTCAGGAAACCATTCCAAATTAAATGGAATGGGGGAGGCATGTGTCAAGTTTGGGGATCCATAAGAAAGTAATATATCGATATATAAAATATTCACCAAAATGTTGAAATCTAGGTGATGGGATTTTATGTGCATTTTTTCTTTTCGTTGCCAGAATTTTCTCACCCTCCTGTAATGAATTTGTCCCATCATGTGTTAAAGCTGGATTCAAAAATGAAAAAGAATCATAAACTTCCAAAGGCTTCTAACTGATTAGCAAGATGTGAGGTCATGTGAGCTATCACTCAGGCTAATTGCCCTGTCACAAAGCATCTCATTCGTGCACTCTGTCAACACCCCCACGTTAGCCAGGTGAGCTTGTTGCTTGTCAACACCTGTGGACTACACTGAGGGACCAGATCTGCCCTGCAGCAAGAAGCCTATAAGGGGTGCTTGACTCAGTCCTAACTTGGCCTCTTGCCAAGCTCCACCCTTGAAGAAGTCACTTAAGACTGGTATTTCATGCCTCTTTCCCCACGTAGACATCTCTCTGAGTTCCTGACCCTTATTCACCTAGTCTTTTACTTGGGCTTCTGCTGTTTGGTGCTGGATCCCACAATGGCAGCTGGCTAGATTCCATAAGCTCTGCTCTCCTCTTGACTGATATTCACCTGTTTCCTGCACATAGTAGCGATTTGCTGAACCCGTGGTTTAGCACCAAAACTGAACTCTTGGGCCTGATCGTGGCAACCTACCCCTTTCCTTCTAGTCTACCCTGCATACAGCCATCCAAGTCTTGAGTGTCGACTCATAACCTGGGCTGTACAACCCAAACCCTAGAGGTTGCCCATTTTGCTTTGTCTGGCTTAGTCTGGGGCTGATGCCGGGTTCGCAGACCTCTGCCATCCTCCCTCCTCCAGGTTATTTCAATATGGCAGACCTATTGTTAGGACCTGCAACATAACTCAAAACAGTTGTCTGGGATTCTCTTACTGTACTCAGGGACAAGCGCAGCCAAGCTCAGGAAAATTTGTATTCATGTATTTTTTTTAGGTACTGTACCTCTAAAACTCTAGCATATGAGAAAGAAAGACAAAATATGGTTTAACCTGCAAAATGTTCAGTTGGGGGAATCCGGGAAGGGAGTAGTGGCAGGAATTATTACTTACTAGCAATCTTTAGTGGGAAACTGGAGTCTCAAGATATACTAAACTTTGGGACTTAAAATTCGTTGCACACTCCCAAAGCAAGCTTCTCCAATATGTTGCTCCTTTAATTTCTTAGGTGGAATTATTTGTGCAGAAGGATCTGGTTAAGCTGACTCATTGCCATTTATAAATCAAAACCAAACATATTCCTCCCTTCGGAATGTTGAATTTGACATTTGCTCATCCCACCTTACGAAGTTCTAGTCCATGTTCCTACAAATGAAGAAACGAACAAACATGTTCGTGGTGGCATCTCCAAACCGACCTGACTTAAGGAGCCTTTGTAGGCTATAGGCTACTAAGAGGAGAGATGACCTCTCTTTCATTGAACTTTGGGGGAGCCTGAGTCACAACATCTCTCATCTCTGACAGTCAGTGAGGGTTTACTGGTGACCACACAGTTTTACATGGGTGCAGGTTTGGTCCAGGGAAATGTTGTTACTGTAATACATGAAATATTTGTGCCATATCCCCCCTAAGACTTGACTTCCTAGAATGTTTTATTAGCTAAGTGACATTTCGTCAGCAAGCTCACTGAAGCAGGGATTAGCTGCCTGGCAGCTGATGACAGGAAGATGATTCATCCTTTCCGTGCTTCCACAGATAGTTATTGAGCACCTACTATGTTTCAGGGTAAGTGCTGACTATATTACAGGGAGTTCGTGACTTCACCAAATTAGGAGAACTCACTGTGTCCCTTTGGATGTATACCACCTCTCCCCACCCCCACACACCATCGAGTCCCAAAGAATGACCTATCTTTTTCAACCTCATGCAATTCTCAGCCACCCTATACCTTATCTTTCTAACTCTGTCCGTTTATCTAAACCATTTCCATTGTCCATCTGCTCCCATGAAAGCCCGCTGACGGCTATTTCAGGTCCTGCTTACCCAACTCAGTTTTCCCCTGAAACTGTTGACTGGTTTTCTGCATCATTACTTCAAACACACACAAAAGCTAACTGCTTAAGATGTAAATATCAGGATAACTCCAACACAGTGACTCTTGAAAGACAAGCCATAAAGACTGGGTACAGTGGTCAACTGCATGCGTTCTTAACCTGGAGGGCCCCATTCCAATCCTCTTTCTTCCACTTACTATACTTCTCTGCCCAGATTACTCATCTGTCAAATGGAGACATTAATAGCACCTATTTCACTGAGGATTTTCATGAACTAATACATGTAAAATACCTATACTAGTGCCTAGTACATAATAACTAAACATTCTTGTGATATATCTTAGCTATCATCATTACTTTTTAGATTGGAAAGAAATTGAGTAGTAATTGTGGGCTAGTAGCAATGGAGTTGATATTTTTGAGGCAAGTGCCTAGAACCTCCACATATCAGATGACATGGCTGTGAGCCGATTAGAACATGAGGCCCTGCCATTTTGAGAGGAGTCCCCTAATTTGATTATGTGGGACATGGAACTTATATAGCAACCATTTTTTCAAATGAAGTTTCTTTCATTGTTTTTGAGGTTTTCTCATTCGGAAAGCAAAATATGCCCGTTAAAATATCAGGGTGGAAAAGAAACAGAAAAACAAGAGGAAGATATAAAGTGCTTATAAGCTCATCCCTCAAAAAACAGTATTAGGACCTTAGGGTAACGCTTTCCAGATAATTCTCAAGGCATGTGATATGGTAACACTTTTGAGCGTCAGCTCTTGATTTTGGCTCAGATCATGAGTTCAAGCCCTGTGTTGGGCCCTCTGCTAGCAGCACAGAGCCTGCTTCAGATTCTCTGTCCCCCTCTCTCTGTTCCTCCCCGCTGAGGTGCTCTCGCTCTGCCTCTCTCTCGAAAATAAAATAAACATTTAAAAAAGGTAAAAAATACGTATCATCATTAGTAGGGGCACCTGGTTGGCTTACTCCAAGGAGTATATGACTCTTGGGGTTGTAAGTTCATAATAAATAAACCCCATGTTCGGCGTAGAGATTATTTAAAAATAAAATCTTAAAAAAATAAATATCATCATTAGTTGCTGTATAGGAAACCACCCACATGTTGGACACATAAACTGTTTTCTCCTTTTAGTTATTGCAAACAACACCAAGATAGACATCTTCTTAGCACACAAAGATGTATATCCATCTTGGCACATAATCTTAATCATTACCTTAGGATACTTTTCTCCAGAAGGTGAATTCCTTAGCCTATTTAGGTTGTGCTGTTGGTTGTTTGTCTTCTTTTTGTCTGAGAATTTTAACGAAATACTGAAAAATTTAATTTTTGTGTAAAATTTTAAATACTGAACTATAAATATAAATTGTGGAAGAGCTTCATGACCATCATGGCCATTGCTCGGTAAAGCAGCAAAAGCGCTTTCACTTCCTGCTGGGTACCAGAAGTCTGGAGGCTGCAGGCTGTGGGGAGAAGTGGGGGGGAGGGGGAGGCAGCTCTGGAATCTACACACTCCTTCAATTCCTGTCTCAAGTACTAACTTGCAGTTGTATGACCTTGGGCTCATTTTAAACCTTGCTGAACCTTAATTTCTTCATATGAAACATCCCTTTTTATGACTTGGCCCATGCTTGTCTCTCCTATCTCATCTCTGTCTCTCACGGCTCCCACAGAACCCTCTGCCCTCAACTGTGAGATCCAGTCAGATTGAGCTACTCCGCAGGCCTTTCCCTCTTTCTCCCTTTACCTCTAGTCCAACTCCCTCCTTTTATTTCACTAATTAGCACTGATCATGAGGGCTTAAGTTAGACATCACCTCCCTCGAAGAAACCTTTCTGACCATCCTCTCGACATGTACATTTCAGTCTGGGTTAGTTGCCCTCTTCTTTTGTGCCATTAAAAAACTGTCCTTGCCACTGTAATTTGTATACATCGCACTGTAGTGTGCGGACCTATTTGCGCTTCTGGTTCTTCCTCTACGCTACGAGGTCTTTGAGGTGAGGCACAATTTCTTATTTTTCTACGTATCCTCAGGAGACAACACAGTGCATGGAAGCAGCGAATACTCCTCAGAACTTGTCAAGTGACTGATGAATGAATGAATGAAGTAATATACCCATACCTGGTTACCAAACTGTGTTAGCTAATGAGTGAATGAAATAATATAAGTGGAAAATCCTGGAAATGGCATCTCAGGGCACTAAAGGCAATTGATGGTAACTTTGTGTCAGATCTCTTGAAATCACTTAAAATGTTCTGAATGTGAAATTCTGGAGAACCTCTGTCTTTGTTTGAGTCTGTTGAAAGGTGAATTTCATCCTCATAGAACCAATGGAGGACAAAGGACCTTTTGTTTAAGACAGCTAAGCCCAGTGATTAGTGGTGAGGCGCCATGCCTAAATGCTTCCAGGGCCTGGGGTCAGCTCACCCAGACAGACCTCCCCTCTCTGGCCCCACACCTTAGACACAGCAGAGAAAGAGGAAGTGGGTAAAGAAGAGAGAGAATAAAGAAAAGAGGGCTGGAATAAGATTCTGTGGGGGTAAATAATTGCAGCTTTTGCAGAACAGCTGTGTTTCGAACAGACAAGTTATACATCAGAGAGATCCACGGCCCCCAGAGAAGCGCCCCCCTGAACGCCTGTCACCTTCCATTCGTCCTGAGCTCTGCAGCCTTCTGCAGATCTTCCCTGTGGTGTCTTGCCTCAGCACTTCATTGGCCAATTCCCTGTGACCTCCCGAGGTGCAGATGATCTACTGAGGGTGGATCTCAGCAGAAGAACCGATCTAACCAGATGTTCTTGCAGTTCTGACAGGCTGCTTAGTGGCACCTCGTATCACAAAGGCTGGTCTTGCTCTCAGCTGCTGGGATAGCAGGCTCCGGGTCCTTTGAGGAAATTGCTGGCTCAGTTGGGCCGCCTCCCAGGTGGTTCTGCCCCTCAGGCCATCCCCTTTTGGTCCCCAGACAGCAATCAGCTCAGCGAGCTTGAGAATTTCGCAGTCGCCAAGTTGTAGTTGTCTTAACGCACAAGTGAAGACCAAGCTCTTATGTGTAATATGTTTGTATTTGTGACAGGACAGTGATGCAAATATGGGGTGAAGGGCATTTGAAAGAAACAGAGAAAATCCTATAGAATTCAGAGGAATCTTGTTCTTTGGGCAGTTTCACGGGCAGAAGCCCTACAGAAGGCTCTAGCTCTGGCTGCAGAGCCTCTGCTAGTCCTTCCCAGGCCTGGGCTGATGGCCTGGCCACGCACCGTGATGAAAAGTGAAGGGGTGGCAAAGCCCCAGCTCACTGAAACTCTGCAGAGATTCCCACGAGTGCAGACTTGAACAAACACCCTACCACCGCCCACCCAGCTCCGAAGATGGTTCCCAGTCACCGCCCCCAGCACCCCCAACGCCCTGGAGTGCAGGTTCCCTCCTCCTTGCAGCTGCAGGGGTGGGTAGAGAAGGGGCAAGGGGAGGAGAGGGGGTAGGGGGGTGAGGGGGTGGGAAGGCTTGAGTCCAGGCCTCGCCTCTGAGATGGAGCGTCGTCCGGAGGGCGGCCCGGCAGCTGGGTGACAGCAGAAGGTGCGGGGCCTCTAAAGGGGAGGGACCAGCCCACTTGGCCTGCTGCTCAGCCTGGCCCTGGGCCAGACAAAGCACAAGCACTTCCTTTCTTTTTCGGTTCAATTTATTCTCTGAATCAACAAACCTTAGGCTATGAGGGGCAAAGCAAACTCAGTAGTTTAAACAAAGGCATTCATCAGGCAGCTGGGGCCCCCTGCAATGACAGATCGATCCCCCCCTCCACCCGAGCAAAGAACCAGCCAACCTCAGCTGGGCTGGGACCCTAGGATTCCAGGAGGATTTTTCTGACGTGGTTTCAGAGCTCCTTCTCTTGGACTTCTTGAGTATACTGGCAGGGGGGGTGATGAGGTGATAGGGGCAGTGCATCACCCAACACTAATGGAGCATCTACGTGGGGCAGGCTGCTTGGACCTAGAGGGAGGGTGTATCATGAGATCTTGGAAAACCAGGAAGCTTCGCAACCCGCACAGTGACCCCACTTGAGTCCTGAACCTACGATGTAACCAGTTACCAGCCAAGGTTTTAAAGCTACACAGACTAGGGCTTGAACCCCAGCTCACTCACTCATTAACTTAAGTAGCAACCTGACCTTGGTGGTTACCTGACCTTGGTAAGTGGACCTCTCTGCACCTCAGTTTACACGCTTATAAAATAAGAGAAAAATGATATACCAGGCCTCATCCTCCTTCCGGGCCTTATTGCTGCTTGGACACTAATATCAGTATGTGTGTTCACCATCTAAATTTGAAGCCAAATTCCATAAGGCATTGGTGGGGCAAAGACTGGCTCCTTTCTAAGTGTTTTACATATGTATTGACATATTCATATTTGTGTATTATTCACTTACATATTCATTTAGCCTTTGTAGCAATCCTATGGAGCGGGTACTAATACTATCCCCATTTTCCAGATGAAGAAGCTCACCGCACAGAGAGATTATGTAACTACCCTAGACAGTGATACTTCTTTGATTTGTGTGAATGTGACATGAAATAGTCCAAGGAAAATACACATGTAACATACGCTGTCCATAAATGCGATCTGTGATTATTAGTCTAGTACTGTTATCATTACTATTAACGGTATTAGCATAACTATGAGTAGTTACCACAGACTAATTTAAAATGTAGGTAAACACAAAGGGTTTGGCTATTTCCATCTGCTTCCTTAAAGGAAGCCCAACATTATTTTAGGTAACTCTAGACAGTTATTATGGACCCTCCCAGGATTAATGGCTCCAGGGGGAAAGAGCAAATCCCCTGGGGCTACTGACTAAACAAAGGGCAAACCTTTAGAAAGCCAGGATGAATTAACCCTGGGAAGCCCCTGAGGAGGAAGCACAGACCTAGGCAAACAGCTCTTACTGCCTGGCGGTGGGCTGCAAAATCAAGACTTACGCAAAGAAACTCCAAGTTGAGGGTGAAAGACCATTCTGTGTTGGTTTGCAAAGTGTAGAAGTAAAGAGGTCTGCAAGCAAGGGAGAGGGGAATTAACATGTCTTGACTACCTTCCTTGCGTCAGGAATTGGGTAGTTCATTTATCTTCATAACGACTTCATGAGGTAGGTACTATGATTATCCCAATTTTACTGATAAGGGCACAGGCTCAGAAAGGTGAAGTGACTCACCTGATGTTCCATGGTTCAAGGCTGCTAGAGCTGGGACTCTAACTCTTTCCACAGCCCCATTTTGTAAATCCAAACAGAACTCATTATCGCCCGCCCTAAACGCGCTCCTTTTATTCTGTTCTCTGTCTTGGTGAATGTGGGCCACCATCCAAGCAGTCATCCAAGACAGAAATTTGAAGGCCATTCCTATATCCAGACCAGCATCAATTGCTTCTAGAAATTCTACCTCACTAACATCTCTTATATCCATCCTTCCTGTCTGTCTCCACCATTCCGTATCAGGCTGTAATATTGATATTGGG
Source organism: Proteles cristata cristata (assembly GCA_017311185.1). Classification (NCBI taxonomy): domain Eukaryota; kingdom Metazoa; phylum Chordata; class Mammalia; order Carnivora; family Hyaenidae; genus Proteles; species Proteles cristata. The sequence goes on along the minus strand of JAESUZ010001919.1, from coordinate 99,792 downwards.
GAATGTATGTTAGGACATAGGCTGACTAACATTGGAACCACTGAACTTGAAGCCATCATCCAGATTCTGCCTGGCATCTATCTCCAGCACTCAGAACACATATTTCATGAAATATTGGCTTACTGAGTGGATGGATGCATAAATTAATGAGTAAGCAGATGCAAATATTCCCACTTGGAGATTCTTTTTATTAAAAATTTTTTATTAAAATTTATTAATAATTTTAAAATTATTATAATTTTATTTAAAATTATTTAATTTGAGAGAGAGAGAAAAGGCACGAGTCGGGAAGGGGCAGAGAGAGAAGGAGAGAGAGAATCCCATGCAGGCTCATTGTTGTCAGCACAGAGCCCAACGTGGGGCTCAAACTCACAAACTGTTATATACTGATATGAGCCAAAATCAAGAGTCAGCCACTTAACCGAAAGAGCCATCCATGCGCCCCAACCCCACACTTTGAGCTTCTTAAACTCCTCAGTGATTCTCTACCACCTTTAGGATCGAGCCCAAACTTTATATATTGGCTAGTTGGCCTGAATGATAAAGCTGCTGACTCCCTCTGCTTCAGCTTGATTCTCAGATTGACTTTTTTCCCCCATAAAAAAGCCATGTTCTCTTTCCCATATTGGCCGTCAATCTTTCCTTTGTGTGGATTACCACACATCTCCCGCCCCCCCTCACACTAGCTCCTGCTCTTCACCTCCTTAGCTCGTGCTCAGCAACATAAATGGTTTATTCTTTGGAAAGTTTTTCCTGATACCCCAAATCCAAGCTTTTAGAGTTGCCAGAACTCAGTCTCAGATTGGCCGAGTGACTTGCCCAAGGCCACACAGCTTATAAGTGGCAGGGTCCAATTTACCCTGCTTTATGAGATTCCAAATACACATTATATCATTTGTATTACTCCTCAACAACTCAGAGAACTAAGGAGTTAAGTGACTGGCCCAGGATTACACACCTAAAGTGATGCAGTTTTGTAACTCTAAACCCAGGTACATTCTACTATACCAGATCAATTATTCCATCTCATTGGAGTCTGAAAAACTTTGCGTTATGAAGGGGTAGGGTATCTATTTCACTATTGACAGAGGTACAAAAGATCCTTCGTCATTATAAATTGAAAAACCAGCTCCTAGACAAACATCCCAAGGATACATACCACTACCAATAAAAAAAATCCCTGGACAGTTCTTTGCTTTCTTATTTAGGGTGAATAGTGCTCCGTCTTGGCACTACCTCCCCTCTAAGTCTTTCACAAAATGAGGCCTGGTGGCCTTTATGATGTTTTCCCAAGGGAATGGAGTGAGCTGACTCACTACATTCTCTCCCTGGGTAAGCCACTGGATACCCACTGCAGTGGCCAATACCATCACTTAGCAATCAGATAAGTGTAAGATTTGAAATGATTCAGACTTCTAAGGGTGCCTGGGTGGCTCAGTCGGTTAAGTGTCTGGCTTTGGCTCAGGTCATGATCTCACGGTTCAAGAGTTCGAGCCCTGCGTTGCACTCTGTGCTGACTGACAGCTCAGAGCCTGGAGTCTGCTTCAGATTCTTTGTCTCTCTGTCTCTCTCTGTCCTCCCCCCTCCCCACCCTCCTGCTTGTCCTCTGTCTCTCTTTCTTCTCTCTCTCTCTCATAAAAATAAGTAAACATTAAAAAATTTTTAAAAAGAAATGATTCAAACCTCTTAATTTGACTCTGGGCTCTAAAAGCCATCGAAATGAAGTGCGCTTTTGGAAATTCACAAACAGCAGCTTTTCTTCCCTTCCACCATGCTTCCATAAAGGCAGAATTGTGTCAGGCAGGGGGGATATCAGACAGGATTGTGTCAGATATGGTGCTGAGATTATTATAGTCTTAAGACTCTCCATCCAACCCGGAGATAAACAGTTCAGGCTTAAAAGAAGGTCACCCTGCAATGACACTACTGCTCCTGGTACTTGTAGGTGTTAGGAGGATTCATCCTCAACCTGGACACCTGATCTTCTCTACTCTTTTTGGGATCTCAGAAGGCCTCAGCTTTGGTTTCATCTTCTTTTTTTCTGTCAAGAAAAGTCCTGGTCCTGGGGCACCTGGGTGGCTCAGTCAGTTAAGAGTTGGACTCTCGGTTTCGGCTCAGGTCATGATCTCAGTTGGTGAATTCGAGCTCCGCATGGGACTCTGTGCTGTGTCAGCTCAGAGCCTGCTTGGGATTCTCTCTATATCCCTCTCTGTCTCCTCCTCCCCCACATGTGCTCTCTCTTTCTCTCTCCCTTCCTCAAAATAAATAAATAAACTTACATTTTTTTTAAATGCCCTGGTCCTCAGGTTGAAGACGCAAAACTGAACTTATGCTAAACTCTGCCATTATTTTAAAAAGTAGTTGCCTTATTTCCTTTCTCTTCCTGCCTGTCCACTCCCATCATCATTCTGTAAAGTCCTTCTTTCTTACTTAAGGATGCAGCCCATGATCAATGCAACACTAGGGGTGGTGTTGATATTTGACAATGATCAATTTTATTAAATAAATATGACAGCTTGAAAAGTACGATGGGGTTTTCACTAAAACACATTTTCTTCACTGGATTACATTTTAGGAGGCACATTCCAGCAAGTCTGCAGTTCTGTATCTATCCTGTGTCCCCCAAATACTCTTGGACATGCATAAAGGAAAAAGCTGGCTAATAGTCTCAGAGAGTTCATCTATAAAATCAACGCATAGTACCTCAGAGTATAGATATGCAAAAAAACTTCAAAGATCCAGGATGCCTCTGGGGCCAGCCACTTTCCCCAGCAAGCTAACTGAAGGCATTAACAAGTCAAAGACAGGTCAATAACCCAGAAAGTTTGTCAAACAGGAGAGGGGAGTGAAAGGGATCACTGATGGCTGATGTCAAAATTGGTAGCACTGCCCAGGGGAGACGGTGACCTTGTTTAAGAACTTTACCTATCCATATGGTACAGTCTACTGTGTCCAGAACAGAGACTGGAACACATTAAGACTCAGGAATAATTTGTTAATGAAATTACTCAAATGAATGAATGGGTGGCTTAAAGGTCTCAGAAACAGGGCATTTGTGGAAATGGCTGCATTAGCAGTCCATCGAATATTAGCATTATGGGTCTAATTCCTTTTAATCTGACTCTTCTGACACTTGATATCTGATATAACTGATGAGAGGACCGTAGTATCCCCAGTCCCACTGTCAATGGTGCCACTGGCATCCCAATTATAAGTATCAGTCTCTGACTTCAGTTCTTGTGCAGTGCGACAAACCACGCTTCTGAGCCTGGAGCCCTGAGCCAGATCTTGGACACCAGCAAATTCATCAAGATAATGTTACTGGGGGTGGAGTAAAAACAAAGGGTTCTGGATGTCAATTAGTCTCACCCAGGAAACATTATTCTGTCTGATCATGGGTCCTTTTTGTACTTCTGCTACTGTACTTTCTGTAAAATGAACACCAATGCCCAAGACTCCATTATTTTCCCCCATGCAGCCAATTATTTTCTTAAATTTTATCTTAAAGAACAATTCTCCCTGGGACTGATCCATGCCTCTTGAGACTTCAGTCAGTTTTGGTATCAAAAGCCCCTCTGCGTGACTCTATTTAGCTGCTAATGGTTCTCTCCACTATGGTTCCAAGTATTTCTTCATCCTACTTAAGAAATTAGTACTAATGGAAGAGGATATGTTTAGGTTGCTTTTTTTTTCCTATCCGCAACCAAAGTCCCTGACAGTATGACATTTTAAGGAATTAACAGGGTTGAGGGACTTTTTAAAAATATTTTATTTTTAAGTAATCTCTGTACCCAACACGGGGCTCAAACTCCCAACCCCAAGATCAAGAGTCGCATGCTCCACTGACTAAGTCAGCCAGGTGCCCCCCAGGGACCTTTTAAAGCTTTTGAACCAATGAAAAAAATTCATACCATTGTCTTTTTGACCTCTAGAAACCACGTTCTCACATAGCTCCTCATCTATGGGTAAGAAAGGAAGGATCTACTAATTGCTTCGATAGTCATCAAAGGCTCACTGTATACCAAATTCTATGGCCTTTGACAGCAACAGAAAATAAATACTGTGTGCAAGCAATATGACAGGATTAGAAGGCTACTGAAAGATGAGTCTTCTGAATTCTATTGTACATGGAGTAGTGGAGAGACTTCTGGATTGGAAGTCCCAGCTCTGCATTTATCTGCTGCATAATCTTGCACAAGTCAGTCACTTAAGCTCCCTGAACCCCTACCTCTTAATTTGCAAAACGGGGAAAGAGTAACCTTTCCCCTACCTTCACTCACAGGGTGAAATGCAGGATCAAATGAATGAATAGATGTGAGATCGCTTTGTAAATTTTAAAGTGTTATCCATTGGTGACTCACTACTATCGCTATCATCATCATCATCATCATCATCATCATCATCATCATCACCCCTCCTCCTCCTCCTCGTCAGTCTACTGAGGCTTAGGAGGAAAGATCCTGTTGGATGAATGGATGCTAACTTAAGGTTCCACTCCCCTCAGGACATAGCTACTCATGGGTCTGCAGTCAGTGCTCTTGCCATTCTCAGTGACACCACGATTGCTACTTACAGAGCAGCCTTCCCAGGGCAAAAGGGATCAGATGCTGTGACACCCGAATTGCTGGGTATCAAATCTCTCCCATTATCTTCCCAAGGAACACAATGTGTTGCAGCTGGAAAGAGACGAACTGATCTCAAGCAAAATCATGCGGGCTTCAAGTTGCTGGAGTCCGCTCCTCAGAAGGTAAATGTTATAAAGCTAGGGTACTCTGCCCCCAATTTAATTGATCTGAATTTAAGCTACACATTCAGAAAGCTCTTCTGTCACTCTTTGTCAAAGATTTCTCTTTGAGTTGCTTGGAATATCTATTTAAGATGTAGCCTAAAGCAGTGTCTTTTGAATACCCAGCTCACTAATTCGGGTACTGGAGCACTGTGAGCATACACCACCAGCCTGCGAATGGATAAACTACCCAAAAGACATTTTCCACCCTTCAAATAGAGATCCAAGAAAGAGTAGGAAATGCCTCATACCTCTAATGGAAGCTATTTGCTGCAAAAACAAGTCATTCAGGTCCGTGGACCTAGAAATGCCTTTTGCAAATAAAAGCGAAAGGAAGAGACAGCCAAACAACCGCTGAAGCCATGAAATCATCACCCACAAAGCACATGATTCAAATAAAAGTGAAATACTCGTTTGAAAAACGGGTTACCCACACACCCAACAGCAGTTGTTAGTTTATGTATAAAAGAAAACAATCAGCATTTTGTATGGATCTCAAAGAAACTGAACGGCTTGTTCCTTGTTAGTGGTTAATATAAATATCAGAGCAAATAGCATCTTTTGTTCAAATAAAATCATAGAACATTTCAAAATGCTCCTACATAAATCCTTACATCAAAATGTACATATCTTAAGATTCTGGAAGATGATACCCAAATGATGTGCTTAATACATTTGTTCTTCCTTGAAGAGATGAGGTATAATTGTACGCAATCATCTCGTAGCTAGGAATTATATTAAGAACCCTGAACTATAAGTACTAAATCAAACTAAATAGTCTCTTATCCTATTTTTCTCTTCATACTTGTCATTACTTCCTGAAGTTCTCATTACCGCTGCATAATTCTACCCCCTTCCCCAACCTCGTAGGTTTTCTTCAGAAAAGGAGGGCTGTCTTCCCCCTTCTCCTTTCCCTCAGAACCACGGGTTTTCTCCCCCTGAATGTTCCTGGGGTGAGGCTCAGATTATTTCAATGAGCACTAATACCTTTCTGGGTAGGACGAATCAGTTCTTGCTGCTTTGTCTTTTTACAAATATTTAGCATCTCTTCAAAACTCGCTTTTGTTGTCCCTTGAGAAAAAAGAAACCTGTTCTAGAAGAAAGGTTAATGGGAAAACACGAGCTACACTGTGATATCAAATACAGACTTCTTTTTCCAAAGCTAAACACCACAGTCCTCCTTCATTTGGTCCTAAAGAAGACATAACATCGCCGGCTAATGGGCTGTCCACAAATGACCACTATTGAATGAATAATAAAGGAATAATAGCAATATGATTTCCACTTACATCAACCACAAAAATCTTCTGGGAATCATCCAAAAACTGCACTTTTAAATGTAGCATTCTTGGAGAGGCCGTTGGGCTGCAAGCAGGCTCGGAGTGCTGTGGGAGCTGTAGACAGGAAGAGGGGCTTTCTCCAGCTGCATGCAGTGCGCACGGGGTGGGGGGTAGTGGGGGGAGCACACCCCCACCCAGGCGCCCCCCCCCTCAGCAGGGTACACTTCAGTTTGCTCCAAGTGATGCATACCCAAGGGCGTTTGTGCTGCATGGCGCTGATGATCAATAGCATCTGGGCAATCTCCTATTTGGTCAACGTCAAATTCAACTGGACTCTCTCTAGCCCTCTTAAACTAGTTCCTTTCTTCAAAGGAAAATAGAAAGAGTGAAAGCACTTGCAACCCTTGGGGATTTTCTTTATTTCACAAAAGCACAATGTGAGAACTCTAGGTGAAGCTTCAATAAACTGGAGAACAGCCCTCTCTCCAAAGTAAAGGGATTAGAGTTGGTCTCAGATTGTACTAGAAATTTCATGGCCGAATGAGGAAGCTTTATATATAATGATTTTAATTGCTTGGATTTACATGACTTAGAAATGAAAACTTGTTAAAAGGAATATACAGAAAGGCTTCAATCCCACTTCTGCCCCCTCTATTCTGGGCAGAATAGTGTCCAGTGAATAGTGTCATGGGTCGCTGATAGTACACTTCTGTCAGTAACCAATTGTGTTCGGGCTTTGCTGTTGTTATTTAGCTTTCAGTTGTCTTTAAGCAAATACTGTACAAGCAAGTTCGAGCATATTTCTCATATGTAGGTAGCATGCTGTTATACTGGTTCATGCCTTCCTTTTCTTACTTCGCATATCATTGTGTTCTCTCTTTAGCTGTGCCTGGAGAGCTTCCTCATTTCTTTTGACAGCTGCATGATTTTGCATGGTGTACGTAAAACAGAGCTTACTGAAATGGTTCCCTGTTGGTGGACATGGGTTGTTTCCAACCTTTTGCTACTATAAACAAGGTTGCACTGAATATCTTCATAGGAATGTCATTTTATGTGTGTGCAGGTATAGCTGTACAATAGGTTTCCAGAAGGAGGATTGCCTGTCAAGGATTAAATATTGGTAATTTTGATAGCTATTTCAAACGTTCCTCCATGAAGGTTGTCATGAGTTGAATTGGGTCCCCCAAAATTCGTGTGTTTAAGTCCTAGCCCCTAGTTTCCTGGAATGTGGCTGTATTTGGAGACAGGGTCTATAAAGAGATAATTAAATTGAAATGAGGCCATTAGGCTGGGCCCTAATCCAGTATGACCGGTGACCTTATAAGTAAAGAGGAAGGCACAGATGTGCTCAGGGGAAAGACCATGTAAAGGCACAGGGAAGAGAAGATGGCCACTTATGAGCCAAAGAAAGAGGCCTCAGAAGGAACTGACCCCGCCAGCGCCTTGATCTCAGACTTGAGGCCTCCAGAAATTGTGGGAAAATAAATTTCTGTTCTTATAAGTCACCCTGTCTCTGGCACTCTGTTACAGGAGACCTAACAAACTAGTACAATGGTTGTACCAGTGTGCCGTCCCACTAACAATGTATGGCAGTGCCTATTTTCTCCAGGCTCACTGACAGGGCATGGTGTCAAACTCTGGGGTTTCTGCCAAATTGATAAGTGAGAAAAAGAATCTCAGTGCAGTTTTTTATTGTTTTATTTATTTTTACTTTTTAGGGAGAGAGAGAGATCATGCATGAGCAGGGTAGAAGCACAGAGGGGGGGAGAGAGAGAGAGACAATCCTCAGTGCAGAGCCCAATGCGGGGCTCGATCTCACAACCGTAGGATCATGACCTGAGCCAAAATCAAGAGTGGGTCACTCAACCAACTGAGCCACTCAGGCACCCCCTCAGAGCAGTTGTAAATCTGAATTTTAATTTTTCATTTTATGAGGGAAATTGAGCATCTTTTCAGATGCTTAAGGGCCATTTAGAGATGTTTTTCTGTGAACTATCTGTTCATGTAGTTCCCCAGCCTCTCTTTAAAATATTGGCTATTGTCTTTTTTTCTTCAATCTTGGAGGAACTATGTCAACATTAGCTTTGTCTGTGATATGAGGTACAAATATTTCCTCCCATTTGTCCTTTGCCTTTTATCTTGGCTTATGGTGTCTGTATATTATTGTTTACCAGGGGAAGTTTTTTATTTTTTGTGTTGTGAAATTTGAGTCATAGTTAGAAATGCCTTCCTCACTTCAAGGTTTTCTTTCAGTACTTTTATGCTATCATTTTTTAAATTTAAATATTTATCTATTTGGATTTTATCTTGATCTATGATGTGAAATGTAAATCAAATTTAATCTGTTTCCAAGTGGATACCTAATTATCCCGACGTCATTGATTAGAAAGTTCCTTTCAACCCCCATTGATTTCAGAAGGTGCCTTTATCATATATATAAAATTGCCATCTTCAGTTTGGCAATTTTTATTCATGCTCCAATTCCACACTGTTTTAATTTTTTTGCACTGTTTTAATTTTTAAGGCTCTAGAGTAGGTTTTATTTTTTTAAGCTTATTTATTTTTTTAAACTAATCTTTACACTCAACGTGGGGCTCAATCTCATGACCCCAAGATCAAGAGTCAAACACTACTGACTGAGCCAGCCAGGCACCCCTCTAGAGTATGGCTGCTCCATACCACATTGCTTTTCATTTAGATTTTTCCTGGATTTTCTTGTTTATTTATTTTTCTATACAAGCTTGTGAAAAGTATATTAAAATTATAAATTTAGTTATGGAAAGCTGATATCTCTCGGATGGTGATTCTTCTTATTCATGAGGCATGTATGTCAATTTGCTCAGGTATACTTTTATGTCCTCTTCTGGAAAGTTGTACTTATAAACCTTTTCAACCATACACAAAACCAAAGAGTTTAGTACAATAAACTCCCATACATTCATCATATGGATTAAATAGTGTTATGAGCTGAGTTGTATTCTCTTATAATTTATATATTAAAGCTCCAAACCCCAGTCCGTCAGAATGTGACTATATTTGGAGATAAGGCCTTTAATAAAATAGTGAAGTTAAAATGAGGGTCTGTAGAATGGGCCCTAATCCAGTCAGACTGGTGTCCTTATAAGTAAAGGAAATTTGTCTACACAGATACCAGAGATGTACATGCACCAAAGAAAGAGCACATGAGGACATACGGGGAGGGTGGCCATCTGCAAGCCAAGGAGACAGGCCTCAGAAGAAATCAAACGTCCTGATACTTTGATCTTGGATTTCTAGTCTCAAAACTGTAAGAAATAAATTTCTGTTATTTATGCCACATAGTTTGTGGTAGTTTGCTATGGCAGTCCTAGAAAACTACTACAAATAGTAGTATTAAGATTTTGCCATTTTTTTCTCTTTTTCTCTCTACCTCCCAGGAATTATTTTAAGGCAAATCCCAGACATCCTGTCATTTCACTCCCTTCATGTGCTTAATATTAATCTCTTAAAGATATGAGCATTTCGGGGCACCCGGGTGGCTCAGTCGGTTGAGCATCCAACTTCGGTTCAGGTCATAATCTCACAGTTGGTGAGTTCGAGCCCCACTTTGGATCCTCTGTGCGTCTCTCTCTCTCTCTGCACCTTCCCCACTCATGCTCTTTCTCAAAAATAAATAAACAGTTAAAAAATACACAGTTAAAAAATACACGGGCAATTTTTTGTATAACCCCAAGACCATTATCACAACTAAAAAAAATCTTATCATATTACACATAGTCCATATTCACATTTCCCCAATTGTTTCTTTTTTTTTTTTTAATAGTTGGTTGGTTTGAATCAGTATCCAAACAAGTTCCATACATTGCATTTAGTTGTTACATCTATTAATTTTCTTTTTAATCTATAGCAGCACCCTTCCTCCCATGCCTCTGATTTAATTCCTTTGATTAAAGCAACTTGGCCAATTATCCTACAGAGTGTTCCACATTCTGGATTTGTCTGCTTGCCTCATTGCATTGTCATTGTATTTGTTATGCTGCTCCTCATATTTCTTGCAAATGGAAGATAGCTATAAATGCTTGATGAGATTCACATTCAACTTTTTTTGGTAACGAGATTCCATAGCTGATGTTTTGTGCCTCATATTCCATCACATCAAGAGGCTTATGTCTGGTCATTTCTAGTGAGATGAAGATTGATTAATGGGTTTAGGTTATGCACATCAAAGTATTTGAAAGTATTCCTCATATAGGATTTGTGTATTTCTTATACATTCACTCTTAGGTATTTGCATTGTGTGGTTGCTTTTTTCAATGGGGGGGGGGGTCTTCTCTTCCATTAAATCTTCTAACTAGAAGTTGTTTGCATATATGAAGGGTATTCTTATATATTAATATTCTATCTTGCTAACATACTGAAATGTCCTAAATGTTTGTGGTAGTTTTTCATTTGATTCTTGAGTTTTCAGTTATAAGACAATTATATTACACGTGAATAGAATGATTTATCTCTTCCTTTCCAGTTCATGTAATGCTAATTTCTTTCTTTTGTCTAATTGGACTGTCTAAAACTCCAATGAAAGGTGAAATCCTAGTGGCAATTGTGGGCATCCTTTCTTTCTCCTGAGTTTAGCGAGAATGATTCCAGTGTCTCCTCATTCAGTAAAACACTGACTTTTGAAAGAGACATTAAAAAAATACATTCATGGGGTTCTTGAATGACTCAGTCAGTTAAGCATCTGACTCTTGATCTCAGTTCAGGTCATGATCTCTTGGTCTGTGAGATCAAGCCCAGAGTCAAGCTCTGCACTGACAGCAAGGAGCCTGTTGGGATTCTCTCTCCCTCTCTCTGCCCCTCCCCAACTTGTACATGCAAGCAATTCTCTCTCTCTCACACACTCTCTCTTTTTTAACCTCAAAAAAGTACATGTAAACCTGATTGGGCAAGAAGCCCAAAACACCATCCTTTGTCCATATTGAACTAACTTATTCTATGTCACTAAGTAAACAGGCTGGTAAAATTAGACCAATCAAATGCCGGCATCTGATCGACAAGAGTGCATACCTTTGCTAATATTTTGACAGCTCACGGTACAGTCTCCACAACAACTCCAAGCGAGGAGGCAGCTGCAAGGCTGGTGGAAAAAGCAGTAGCTCTGGTGACCAAAGAATCTATTTTAAATCTTACCAGCAATGTGACCTGAGGCAGGTCACATCAGCTTTCTGTGCCTCAGTTTCCTAACCTATAAAGCAAGGCGACAGTTCTAATCCATAAGGTTGTGTGGAAGTGCACACAGTTGGCATTCAACAAATGTCTGCTGGATTGGTAAATACTAAGGAAATAAATATGAATAAGTCACTTTTTGCTGAATTTTAAAGTGGTAAAAGAAGAAGGAGTTCTCTCTTTTCCTCTCTTTTTCCACCTAGACTTTATTCCTTCAGTTATTACTGGCAACATGTTACTAATAGACTGTGATCCAAAACAGGAAACTGTCCTAAAGGAAATTTTCATATTCTACTTTAAAGTAAAAATCCAAAGTTGAGCTCACCCTTGGAAAAATTAGCCTGGCTGGTCTGTCTTCACTTAGTTCCTCCACACAGAGGGAGGTGGAGAGGGAGAGCTGGGCAAGAGGCCAGAGTAGGAGTGAAAGGAGACTGGGGAATGGATTCCAGGGTTTGTGAGCTAGAAAGGAAATAGAAGACTATACTATGTAGCTTTTACCATTATCATTTAGAAATAAATAGAATGAACCGAAACCAAAAATAAAAAAACACCACACAACTGTTTTTTCCTAAGATCAAAATGGTGATCTGTGGCATGACTTAAGGGATAGAAGTAAAGAATTCTGACCAGAATTATGGTCCCGGTTCTTGTCATTTCATCATTCGTTCTTTATTTCTTTGGGGTTAAAGTTATTCTTTTCCAGGAGTCCTTTAGTTTTTCCCAGCATTATTGAAATATAATTGACATATAACACTGTGTAAGTTTAAGGTATACAATGTGATGATTTGACATACTTATATATTGTGAAATGATGACCTCAGTAGGGTTAGTTAACACATCCATTACCTCATGTAATAACCATTTCATTTTTGTAATGAGAACATTTAAGATCTTCTCCCCTAGTAACTTTCAAGTATACAATACAGTATTGTTGACTATAATGACCATACTGTACATTGGATTTCTAGAATTTACTCATTTTCTTTTTCTTTTTTTCTTAAGGAATTTATTTTATGTTTAAGTTTATTTATTTATTTTGAGGGAGGAGGGGCAGAGAGAGACAGGGAGAAAGAGAATCCCAAGCAGGTTCCATACTGTCAGTGTGGAGTCTGATGTGGGGCTTGAACTCATGAACTGTGAGCTCATGACCTAAGCTGAAGTCAGACACTTAACTGACCAGGCCACCTAGGTGCCCCTAGAACGTACTCATTTTCTAATTGGAAATTTGTACACTTTGACCAACATTTCTCCATTTCACCCACCTGCCAGCCCCTCGCAACTACCGTTTTATTCTGTTTCTGTGAGTTTGGTTTTTTTAGATTCTACATCTAAGCAATATCATACAGTATTTGTCTTTGTCTGGCTTATCTCACTGAGCATAATGCCCTCAAGTCTATCCAAGTTGTTGCAAGTGACAAGATTTCCTTCTTTCTCATGGCTCAATAATATTCCATTGTATATATATTTCACATCTTCTTGGCTCATCCATCTGTAGACTGGCACAGCCATATCATGGCCGTTGTGAGTAATGCTGCAATGAATGTGGGGGTACGATAATCTCTTGTGCATGTGATTATGCAATTTTTCTTTAAAAAAATTTTTTTAATGTTCATTTTTTGAAAGAGTGAGAGAGACAGAGCATGAGTGAGGGAGGGGCAGAGAGAGAGAGGGAGGTACAGAATCCAAAGCAGGCTCCAGGCTCTGAGCTGTCAGCACAGAACCTGATGTGAGGCTCGAACTCATGAACCATGAGATCATGACCTAAGCTGAAGTCGGACGCTCAAATGACTGAGCCACCCAGGTGCTGCCTATTGAGTATTCTTAACTCCCTTGTCAAGTATTAGTTGACTGTATAAGCAAGGGAATATTTCTGGGCTTTTGATTCTGTTTTATTGATATCTGTGTCTGTTTTTAGGCCAGTATCATATTGTTTTGATTACTATAGCTTTGTAGTATAGTTTGAATTCAATAAGTAAGATACTCCCTGCTTTGGGCTTTCTCAGGATTACTTTGGTTACTCAGAGTCTTTTGTAATTCCATATAAATTTTAAGATTATTTTTTCTCTTCCTGGGAAAAATGTCAATGGAATTTTAATAGGGATTGCATAGGATCTATAGGTAGTTTTGGATAATATGGACACTTTAGCAATAGTAGTTCTTCTAATCCATGAACTTGGGATAAGTTTCTATTTATTTGTGTCCTCTTCAATTATTTTATTCAATGTCTTATAGTTTTAAGTTTACAGAGCATTCACCTCCTTTATTAAATTTATTCCTATGTATTTTTTTGGTTTTGATGCTATTGTGAATGTGACTGATGCTATTGTGAATGTGACTGTTTTCTTTATTTCTTTTTTAGGTATTTTCTTGTTAGCGTACCGAAATGTAAATGTTTTCTCTATGTTTCTTTTTAAAATTGTTTTTAAAGTTTATTAATTTTTGAGAGAGAGAGAGAGAGAGAAAGCATGATCAGGGGAGGGGCAGAGAGAGAGAGGGAGACACAGAATCCAAAGCAGGCTCCAGGCTCTGAGCTGTCAGCACAGAGCCCCATGCGGGACTGGAAACTCACAAACTGCGAGATCATGACCTGAGCCAAAGTTGGCTGCTTAACCGACTGAGCCACCCAGGTGCCCCTGTTTTCTGTATGTTGATTTTGTATTCTGCAACTTCACTGAATTTGTTGATTAGTTCTAACAGATTTTTGGTGGAGTCTTTAGGATTTCTTTATATAAGACCATATCATCTGCAAACAGTGACAAAGTTTCCATTGTGATTTGGATGCTTTATTCCTTTTTCTTACCTGATTGCTCCGGCTGGGAGTTCCAGTACTATGCTGACTAGGAGTGATGAGAATGAGCCCCCTTGTCCTGTTCCTGATCTTAAAGGAAAAGCTTTCAAACATTCACTGTTGAGGGGTGCCAGGGTGGCTCAGTCGGTTAAGCGTCAGACTTCAGCTCAGGTCATGATCTCACAGTCTGTGGGTTCGAGCCCCGAGTGGGGCTCCGTGCTGACAGCTAGCTCAGAGCCTGAAGCCTGTTTCAGATTCCGTGTCTCCCTTTCTCTCTGACCCTCCCCTGCACATGCTGTCTCTCTCTCTCAGAAATAAATGAAACAAAAAAACCCATTCACTGTTGAGTATGATGCTAGCTGTGGGTTTGTCATGTATGGCCTTTAATGTTGTTATGGTCCTTCTATACATAATTTATTGAGTTTTTATCATGAAAGGATGATCTATTTTGTCAAATGCTTTTTCTGCATCTATTGAGATGATCAGATAATTATTATCTTTCCTTCTATTATTATTCCTTCTATTATTGATTGTATATGTTGAAGCGTCCTTCCATTCCAGAGATAAATTCCATTTGTGCATGGTGTATGATCCTTATATTGAGCTGTTGAATTCATTCGCTAATACTTTACTGAGACTTTTCGCAGCTATATTCTTCAGGAATATTAGCCTGTAGTTTGGTATCAGAGTAATGCTAGCTTTGTAAAATGAGTTTGGGACTCTTCTCTCCTCTTTAGTTTTGAAGAAGTATTTAGGAGGATTGGCATTAAGTTTTTTTTTTTTTTTCGAAGTTTGGTAAAATTTCCTGGGAAACCCACTGCTCCTAGGTTTTTGTCGAGACATTTTTTATTACTGATTGAATCTTGTTACTTCTTATTGGTCTGTTCAGATTTTCTATTTCTTCATGATTTCATCTCAGGTTGGATGTTTCCAAGAATTATCCATTTCTTCAACGTTATCCTATTCGTTGCTGTATAATTATTCAGTAGTCTTTTACGATCCTTTGTATTTCTGTGCCATGTCTCCACTTTTATTTCTGATTTTTTTTGAGTCCTCTCTTTTTTTTATTGAGTCTAGCTAAGGTTTGTCGATTTTGTTTATATTTTTTAAAAGGGCTTTTAAGTTTAATTGATCTTTTTATTGTTTTTCTGGTCTCTTTCATTTAGTTCTGCTATGGTCTTTATTTCCTTCATCCTACTAAATTTGGGATTCGTTTATTATTTTCCAAAATATTTGAGGTATAAAGTTAAGTTGTCTGAGATCTTTCTTTTTTTTTATGTAGGTATTTATTGCCATAAACTCTTTCTTAGAAGTGTTTTTGTAGGATCCTGTAAATTTTGATATGTAATGTTTCCATATTTTGTTTGTTTCAAAATATTTTAAAATTTCTTTTGATTTCTTCTTTGACCCATTGATTATTCAGGGGTGTGTTGTTTAATTTCCCCATGTTTGTGTATTTTCCAGTATTCTTCCGTTTATTGATTTTTAGTTTCCTAGCGTTGTGGTTGAAAAAGATACTTGTTATGATTTCAGTCTTTGTAAATTTGCTAAGACTTATTTTGTGCACTATCATATGACCTATTCTGGGGATTATTCCACATGAACTTGAGAAGAATGTACTGGTGCTGTTGAATGGAATGTCCTGTATGTCTTTTAGGTCCATTTGGTCTAGAGCATAGTTTAAGTCCAGTATTTCCTTATTGGTTTTCTATCTGGGTAATCTATTGTTAAAAGTGGGGTATTGAAATCCCCCATTATTATTGCATTATTATCTATTTCTCCCTTCAGATTGGTTAGTATTTGCTTAATATATTTAGGTGCTCTGAGGTTGAGTGCATATATATTTATAATTGTTATATCCTCTTCATGAATTGACCCTTTTATCAATTATATAGTGATATCACTATTATATAGTGACCTTCCTTGTCTCATAGATTTTTGCTTTAAGTCTATTTTATCTGGTGTAAATATAGCCATCCCCATTCTCTTTTGATTTCCATTTGCATGGAATATCTTTTTCCATCCCTTCACTTTGAGCCAATGTGTGTCCCCATAGCTGAAGTGAGTTTCTTGTAGGCAGAATATTGTTGAGTCTTTTTAAAAAATCTGTTCAGTCATTCTATAGATTTTTAAAGGAGAATTTAATCCATTTACATTTAGGGTAATTATTTACAGGTAAGGACTTACTAATGCCATCTTATTAGTTGTTTTCTAGCTGTTTTGTATTTCCCTTGTTCAAGATTTCCTTATAAAAACGCCAGTAGTATTTGATGTTAATCCACATTATTACAATGGATTTAACAGAATATCAGAACTGAAAGGAACTTTCTTAAGTGTATTGATTTATTCATTTCCTATATCCCCCATGAAAATAGTTTTTGTGAACATATAAAAAATGTTAATTTCTTTCAATGTTAAGCAACATAAGCAAAGAAGTAATTTGAGTCACCTGAATTTAATTAAATAAACCTCAGATAATCACCACTGACATATTAGTAACCATCTTTTAAAAAATTATTGTAGCAGTCCTGTTAGTATGATTTGCCAACTGGGTGACTTTTGATATTCTCTGAACCCCTTCCCTCACCTATAAAAAGGAATAACACACACTTGGTAGCAAACATTGTCAGTGTGTCAGTCCTTTACACTGTCCCCTCAGATATCTTTTACTACTTTTGTGCACCCATCTTTCTAGCTTCTATGTATTTTGCTTTTAAAGGCTAGCATTTGCAAGTCTTTTTAAGAGAATGGCCCTTCCGGGGCGCCTGGGTGGCTTAGTCGGTTAAGCGTCCGACTTTCGCTTAGGTCATGATCTCGCGGTTCGTGGGTTCGAGCCCCGCGTCGGGCTCTGTGCTGACTGCCAGCTCAGAGCCTGGAGCCTGTTTCAGAGTCTGTGACTCCCTCTCTCTCTGACCCTCCCTGCTCACGCTGTCTCTCTCTCTCTCTCTCTCTCCTAGAAATAAATAAAAAATATTAAAAAAAAAAAAAGAGGATGGCCCTTCAGTGACTAGAACCACTTTCCATAAAAGTGCAGAAAATAAGAAAAGCCTGGGAGTTTACATCCCCCCAGAGCAGCCCTTACCAAATGGCTAATGCAGAAGTATAAAAGTCTAGCTATGCTGTGTAATTTACATGCCAGAGGTCCGATGAAGGACAAAACTAAGGCTGGGGTTTATTCCAAAATTGCACCATATTTGGCTTCTTCTGTATTCCATTTCCCCCATTCTTTCTGGTTCTTATAGGAGCAACTGCTTAATAAACTATGTGCATGTGAAATTTCATCTCAGTGTCTGGTGGCAAAACCAGCCCCAAACCTTCCAGTTGTTGACCTCATAGCTTGTTGTCAACAGAACTCAAGAAAGTGAAAGTGACCACCCTTGCTAGGTCATGGATGCACCCATGGCTATCCTTTATGCTTTCCTCTTCAAGGATGAATTCTACATACGAATGACTCTCAGAACCCATGCAGAACCACCTTTCTAGAAGTGAGTCTCTACCAGGGCACCTGGGTGGCTCAGATGGTTGAGCTCAGGTCATGATCTCACGGTTCGTGGGTTCAAGTCCCGCGTTGGGCTCTGTGCTGACAGTCAGCTCAGAGCCTGGAAGCCTGCTTCAGATTCTGTGTCTCCCTCTCTCTCTGACCCTTCCCCTCTCATGCTATGTCTCTCTCTCTCAGAAATAAATAAAAAACATTAAAAAAAAAAAAAAGAAATGAGTCTCTGTCCCTTAGAATTGAAGAAACTGCCACCTTTTCTAGCCCATTCATTATTTCCAGGCATTTTAATCCCCAAAATACTAACGGTTGGAACTACCACGTATCCAGCTCTTACCATATTCAGAAGGTTTGAATATATTATCACATTTTACCCTCACAAAAGCCTCTGAAATAGGAATTCTTATTATTTCCATTTTACAGATGAGAAAATGGAGATTCAGGAAAAGGCAATGTCAGCAAATACCAATACTGGGATGTTAACTCAGGTCATACATTCATGATTTCAGTGCAGCTCTTAATTGCTACACAGATAGTCTCTCGTGTTTCACCTATCTTGCTCTCAGGGAACTCAGGATTCCTGTTTTTTCTCCCCATGTGCCCATCGGAATCTCATCACTTAAAATATGCTCCTGTTAGATCCTGACATTCTCCTCTGATTAGGTCTCTGAATTTCTGTAAGGTCCATCCTTGATCTTTGCTTTGAGATTTCTGTATAAAACAGTTTATCTTTTTTTGAGAGAGAGAGAGGACAAGCAAGGGGAATGGCAGAAAGAGAGGGGCACAGAGGATTCGAAGCAGGCTTTGGGCTGACAGCAGAGAGCCTGACGTAGGGCTTGAACTGATGAACCATGACCTGAGCAGAAGTCGGATGCTTAACCGATTGAGCCATCCAGGCATGCCTAAAACAGTATATCTTTGAATGATTTTTCTGAGACTTCTAAGACAATGAGCTTTTTTGTGTGTGTTCATTATGAGTTAGGTACTTTGCTAATCAGCTAATCAGCTCATTTAATTTCCACACAAACCTATCATGTGGGTACTATTTTGATCAGATAAGGAATAAAGATTGTTTTACAAATAAAAAAAAATGAGGATGGAGAGTTCTTACTCAAAGTACACCCAAGCAATAACTGGCAAGCCTGGAATTTGGAGTCTGTTGACTGCAAACTTTGAATTTGTTCTTTTTCCATCAGGGTGCCTGTTAACTTTATTTGTCCTAATCTCAAATTTAACTTGCTGGCTCTAGAGCTAAGTATGTTGCATCAGTTCTTACTGATACACTATCATTGAGGAGGGGGGCACACATTTGGGGCACATACTGTGTTTCACCAGATGCTCCATCTGATTTTTTCAGGCTGTGTCATTTGCCCATTGGTTTTTGAGGAGTGAAAGAAGTGATGAGGCCAAAGACATGCTATGTTGTGTCTTTTTGCTCCTTGCACAGCCAATTTCCCATTATACACCCAATCGCCCTGGAAAAAAAATAGCAAGAGGGATGACAAGGTAGGTGGATGACAAAGGAGGACGTTTCTTATCCCGGCTGGAAGGTCTTATTCTCATACCAACATGTCACTCATTTCCTGTAGGGTGTTAGTTAGGAAAGAGGCACTAAGATTTTCTCAGGTGCCTATCATGTGTCAGCCTTCTTCATATGCTATTCACCTATCGTTCTTACAAAACTGTTGAGCCCTATTAATGTAAGGGAATGTTGTAGACATTGGAGATGCATCGTTGAACAAGCCAGACAAAATATCTGCAGTTATAGAACATATATTCCAGTGGGAACCAAACAGAATCTTGCTTTTCTATACCCCGCCTCCAGCCCCAACTCCAACCCCTGCATATTTCCTTTTATTCATTCAATCTATTGGGGTTCCAAGTGAGACTTCAGTTGAAAAAGGGTCTTTGCTGCTTAGACAAAAATGAGGTTTGGGAAAGACCACTCTAAACAAATCAGATAGTTGAAGCTAAAGTAGATCCATAATTTAAACACAATCTTTTAGGTCTTTAAAAACTCCTTTTGTTGGAAGCAAAATGGATGCTTTTTTTTCTTCAGAGAATATCATTCCAAGTATGAATCAGTTCTGAGTAAAGGCTTTTGTCTTAGACAGCTAGAAAAAGATTTGAATACTTTTATTGTCAAAACTGCAACAAAACTCCAAATAAATTATAATATTGTATTTTAAAATTACCAAGTGAGGGGTAATTACAGCAACATTGCTCTGTCATTTAATTTTCATTGCAATTGAATAAAGTAGCTGCTATGATTACTGCATTTTGCAGATAAGGAAACTAAAGCTCGGAGAGATTGAGTTACTTGCTGCTAGGAAGCAGAGGTAACAGAGCTTGCTTAGAGATGTGTCTGTGTTTTATCCACACAGCCCATATGTGGAAGAGCTGGGATTTGATTCTCAGTGGTTTAACTGTGAAGTCCAGACATTTTTCACTTGAGTAGACACTCTCCTTTAAGACCGAATGCTCCTGTGCTTCTGCTCCTAACACTGACACTAATGAAAGACGGTGTTGAAGAGACTTCACTAAAGCTTTGGCTAAGAAACAGGAAGAGCAGTGTGGATGCCACAGCATGTGTCTCAGCTGGGCTTCCCTGGGGGTCATTTGGCCCAAGGTCCCTAGGATTGACCATGCCTGTGTTTGAAGGAAGGTCATCTTGCCTCCTGTCACGTTCCAAGGATTGAATTTCAATCAGCTATGGAGGAAAGGATAGCCATTAATTAGTTCCTTTCCACTCCTTGAAAATTTCCTGTGATCCCTGCAAAGGCAATCCAGGTTCATGGAGGTGCAAGGAAACTCTTTAAGAGAGGGGACATGGGGGCATATTGTGTTGCTGAGGAAAGGCAAGCAAGCAGTATATATCCAACAGACTGTGTGCCAAGGTTTCAGCTTAGAAGCATGCAGTGTAGTACATTCTTCCTTATTTGCCCCTCAACTCTGGCTTCCTCAAATACCAATCCCAAAGTCAGTGTACAGCTGAAATATTCAGGAAGAAATGGATGCCCTCAATTGGCAGAACACAGCCAGGTCTTTGAGAGCAGATACAGTGAAATCCACCAGATGGTGATGTTTCCAAACAAGGTGATGTGGAGCGTGACTTGGAGCAGCCTGGGAGGTCTGAAGTGTTTACCGATGCCAAACTAAAAAAACGCCTCACATGTTGCTCAAAAGTCAAAGGGCATCTCTAAAAACCATGAAGATGGGTCCATGCAGAAGGAAAAAACAAGTTAGGGCAGGCTACTTGGGACCAGAAATCAATCATTCCTTCCTTAGACAAGGAAGCCTATAGCTTACTGGGACTAAGCTTACTCTGCCCCCTCCCAAACAAAGGCCCCCAGGACTTTATGTCTTGGAGAAAGAGATACATGACTAAAAATTCGGGCTGATGTCAGACATTTCAGCAAGAAAGCAAGTTCCAATGTCTGTCCTAAGATCAGCCCAGATGAGGCCCCATGTCCCACATGATCTATATCAGTGGTTGGCAAACTTTCAGAAAGGGCAGGCCACAGCTTTATTTAGCCCCTGTAATTTAAGGTTGTGCATGCCAGGAATACATTTGAGCATTTGAGGTCTCTTGACTCAACCCTTCACATATGTATAGTAAATATGATTTCTCAAGTGTTCAAGGGCCTTCTTCTAAAATTCAGCTGCAAAGGCCATTCGGCCACTTTTGTACTACTTCCTGCCTTGACTTTTCCTTGCAGAACATCTTCTTGGATGCTTTAATCTACCTTGACAAAATGTAGCACCCCGTAGTCACCTTCCCCACCCCTCACCCCCTGCCCTCGGCCGGTGCCCCTCTGCCTTGCAATTTTCCTCAGGGATTAGAGGATTTGTTTCCAAAGGGCAAGCCACCAGTACTGTTTCCTCTGGCCCTCAAGGCCCTTCTCTCTCAGTTGTGGAACACATGCAGTGTTCTTTCCTACACTTTCCCTGTAGGCAGCCTCGATTCCTGCAAGGAATGTTGTCCAGGCTGAGCACTCTAGACCTACCAGAGACTACTGTAGCATCATGGGTTCTCCCACACTCCTCCTCTTTCTCCTAGTCCTCTTCCAAGGCCGGTTCACCCATTCTCCATGCCACTGCTTACATATCACTGCTGCGGCAGAGATGTCTTGCCTGATTAGCTGGACTACAGTAGATTTCCCTCCTAAATGCTCATAAGCTCCTTTGTAGCAGCAATCACAACTCTCAATTAAAAATTATTTAAATATGGTGTAACATCTGTCCTCCATATTGGACTGTATGATCCGTGAGGACAAGGGAAGTATGTGTTTTGTTCACCATTATACCCCTAGTAGGTGATAAAGTTTATAATCATATTTGCTAATAATAAGCACTTACATGCTCCAGATAGCATTCTGTGTGCTCATGTATGTGCTGTGTGTATATTAATTCAATTAATCCTTGCAACAATCTTATAAGGTGTTCACTGTTTTTTTTTTAAATATATACTTTTTAACATTTATTTATTGAGAGGCAGAGTGAGACAGAGCACGAACAGGGAAAGGGCAGAGAGAGGAGACTCAGAATCTGAAGCAGGCTCCAGGCTCTGAGCAAGCTGTCAGCACAGAGCCCAACACAGGGCTCGAACCCACGAACCGTAAGATCATGACCTGAGCCGAAGTCGGACACTCAACCTCCTAAGCCACCCAGGCATCCCAGGTGTTCGCTGTTAATACCATTATTTGAGAGGTGAGGAAATTGAAGCATGGAGAAGATTAATAGCTTGCCTAAGGTCAGGTGGCTTGGATGTTATAGAGCTGGGATTTAAACTCAAGTAATAGGGCTTCAGAGTCCACCTTCTTTACTGTTGAGTGACATGAAATGATCCACCTTAACATACTCCCAAGTTATGATCAAAAAGCACTGCTCTTCACAGACCTCAGAAATGGCCTTTTGTGTTTGAAACTGGAAGCCATATGGAAGTAAGCACACATTTGTTCCAATCTCCATTTAGAGGGGCCCATCCAAGTAGAATTATCTTCTGCCAGGCTAGCAAAAGAACCCTTTGGGCTCAATACACCTTATATCACACATTGAACAGTACATTTCTAAAAGTCCAACAGAGGTGTAGGAAGACCTTGTCTTTAAGACAAGGCAGAGAAAGCCTGAATAATTGCATTTATTGGGATTAAATTTAGTTGTGAGCAATAGAAAAATCCTCAAATAACAGAAATTAATTTCTCTTTCTTGTTAAATAAACCCCAAGGTAATCAGCCCAGGACTGGGGCATGGTGTTTCATGGAGACAGGGGTTATGGATGAAAATGTAAATCAGGAAGTGAGAAATAAAAGACTAGCATGCAAGGCAGAGGTCTGGGCTAGTTATACCGTATAGAAAGTCATCATTATAGAGATGGTAACCCAAACCCTAGAAGCTGGAGTTCAAGTTCTTTCTTGTCACTCTGCCATGTGTAGTATCCATTCTCAGAGTTATCTTATGGTCCAAGATGACAGAGCTCCAGCCACTATTTCCTGTTGTGAGCAGTAGGAAAGAGAAGGGAAGAAGAATGGCATGCCCTTTAATCTTTTTACCTTTAAGGACACCTCCCAGAAGTTGCATGTGTCACTTGAGCATGTATCCCATTGGCCAAATGGGGCAAATCTATCTGCAAGGGAAGCTAGGAAATTTTGTCTTTATTTCAGATGACCACGTACCCAGCTTAAAATTGCAGTTTTACTGTTAATGAATAAGAGGACAACTGCTATCATGCAACAAGTCATGGTCTCAACCACAAATATAATGCTTTCTATGCAAACAAAGACCCAAGGAGTCTAAAGGAGCAAAGGACATATAGGGTTAATGGATCAGGGAAAAACTCGATGGACAAGTGGATGATTGAAATTGGTCTGAAGCATGGTGTAGATTTTGTTGGGGTGGATATGTTGTAGGAAGGGTATTTTGGATAGAGGGAAGAGTAAGGGCAAAGGCGTGGAGATTGAAATGAGCAGAATGAGTTGTTTTGGTCCAAGTTGGGATGCAGTGGAAGGTGAGGCTGTCATGGAAAGGTGGGATCAGTTGGAGCAAAGAGTCTGTATTTAATTTGCTGGTCAAAGGGGAGTAACTAAAGGCTTTTGTGCAGAGCAGTAATGTATTCTGAATGCCACTATAGCAATAGTGTTGCAACTTTTGAGCAGAGGAGGGATGGGATCTGAAGACTAGAGTAGCAAAAATATGGAATTTGGAATAGAGAAAGCAGAAATACAGTGAGGCTATTGGAATAGTCAAACCAAATTGTAACATGAAACTGAATCAAGCCGGCATTGTGGGGGTGCAAAGAAGGAGACAAGTACAAGGAGCAATGGAGAGAGGGAATCTCCTGAAATTTACTATTCATTGTGGATGGAAGATGTGAGTGAAAGATAATGCTGAGATTTCAAATAAAATTGGGTGGAAGAAAATAGAACCGCTCATCTATTAGAGCACACACAAAAAAGAAGAGGTTGGGGTGGGGCACAGAGGGAAGATGGTGAGGTCTGTTTGAGGCATGTTGAGTTTGAGGCATCTTTGGGATATCTAGATGAACATGTGTATCAGGAAGTAAGCGACAAGCATCTACAGCCCAGGAGAAAGGGTTGGACTACAGCTACAGATTTGAAAGTCTTTGTCATGGAAGCAATTAACAGAAGCTCTTGGAAGGATAAGATTTCAGAATTTGAAAGTATAAAGAGAGAAGAAACTAGGCCAATATCATGAGGTTTCCAAAACAAGAGAGAGTCTCGAGAAGGAGAAGGAAGATCAATGTCAGGGGCTATGGATAATGTGTAGGCCATAGAACATGGATTAAGTCTTTGATGTGTGAGCAAAGGTGGGCAGCAGATATGCTCACTTTTAGGTCAAGCATGGGCTGTCCCAACCGGAAGCACCCTTAGAAACTTCCTCTAATCCTCAACTGAATGGCATTAAGAACAAAATCTAGGGGCACCTGGCAGTTCAGTCAGTTAAGCATCCAACTCTTGATTTTGGCTCAGGTCACTATCTCACAGTTTGTGAGATCGAGTCCTGCATTGGGCTGCACACTGAATGTGGAATCTGCTTGGGATTCTCTTTCTCCCTCTCTCTCTGCTCCTCCCCTACTCGTACTTGCATGCTCTCACTCACTCTTTCTTTCTTGCAAACAAACAAACAAACAAACAAAATTAAAACAAGAGAATAGAATCTATGTCCACAGAGGAAAACCTAACTGCTTCTGCCCTGGGCTTTTACTAAGCAAGGGAACAGCCTTTCCTTGACCCCACAAGAAACCATGTGAACAGGACTTGAAAAAACTCTCCTCAATCCCACTTAACAATGTAGGAAATGTTTCCAAAGACTCAAAGTCTTATCCGGGAATGAATGTCAGTCTTCTCCATGGAGACAGAATATCTCCTATGGGGACACCTTGGAGAGACATGTTCCAATTGCTAACTTGGGAGCAGAAAACATTATCCCATGTCAGACAGAATTTTTGGAGCCTTAGCATCCTTGAAAACTAGAAAGTGGGCCCAGCTCACTTACCACAACTTACCACAAGGCTTACTCAGATCAATCCTGGGATATCAGTGAGGTAAGTCAAGGATGGAAACTTCTGTGGGTTTCCAGAAAACAGTTCCATCTAGTTCATGGTGAAGGACCTAGACAACAGACAAAATCTTTGTTCTTTACATATGTTTCTTACAGAGAACAAACTAAGAGTTGATGGGGGTGGGGCGGGGGAGCGGAAAAATGGGTGATGGGCATTGAGGAGGGCACTTGTTGGGATGAGCACTGGGTGTTGTATGTAAGCGATGAATCACAGGAATCTACCTCCAAAACCAAGAACACACTTTACACACTGTGTGTTAGATAAATTGACAATATATAAGAGAAATTACAAAGGGAAGAATCGGACCTCAAGGCCCAGCAGACCCTGATAAAAGGCCATGTGTGCTCTTACAGGGTGAAACAAGGACCACACACAAAGTAAAAGCAATGTAGTTTTTTTTTAATTCAGAAGATTTCCACTTACCTGATTTTTAAAAATCATTTGGAAGGGTAAACATAAAACCTCTATCCAATAAGTTAAAAAAAAACAACAAAGAACGTACCTTAATTGACCCCAAACAGAACCTCTGTACCCATTAAACAATAACATCATGTTGCCCCCTCACATTAGCCCTGGTAAGCTCTAATCTACTTTCCATCTCTGTAAATTTGCCCATGATAGATATTTCATATAAATGGCATCACATAATATTGGGCCTTTTGTGTGTAGGTTATTTCATCCAGCATAATGTTTTCAAGGTTCAGATGTGGGGAAGTAAGTGATATGTGGTATGGGAGTAGGGGGTCACCGAGAGAGAAAGGACACACAGGACCTTTGTGTCCTTTGATAAAAAGGAGACAGATTTTACAAAACAAAGAGAGGCAAAGAGGAGATTAGAGGGAATTCCATCTTGGAGTTGTGGGAGGGTCTATGGAGTGGGTGGCTCAAGATAAATGCTAGTCCCAGAGTTAGCAAAGATGTGTCAGAATAATCACCTGACCTCTGAAATACCCACAGACTCCACCTTTCAGGAACCATTCTGTTCCCACTGGGAGCATATTGCTGCACTTCGTTTTGAAATAAAGCTTCATTTGCCCATGGAATGATGAAGGTTTCACATATTTATATAAGAATAACCTAGGCATAGAAATCTCCTTTAGAATCTTAGAGGCGTTTGGGCGCTTGGGAGGCTCAATCAGTTGAACAACTGACTCTTGATTTTGGCTCAAGATCAAAGATCTCCCGGTTCATGAGTGTGAGCCCAACATTGGGCTCTGTGTGGAGAATACTTGGGAGTCTGTCTCCCTCTTTCTACCCCTCCCTCACTGGCTGTCTATTTTTCTCTCTCTCAAAAATAAATAAATAAAAATTTTAAAAAATTCTAGAATCTTGGATGTGTCCATTTCTAGCTTTAAACTTTTTTTTTTTTTTTTAGAAAGAGAGAGCGAGGGAGAGGGGCAGAAGGAAACAGATTATCATAAGCAGGCTCCCCATGTCCAGCACAGAGCTCAACTTGGGGCACCATCTCACGAACCTGAGATCATGATCTGAACCAAAATCAAGAGTTGGACGCTTAACCTACTGAGCCATCCAGGTGCCTTCTAGTTTTAATCTTAAATTATATTTTCCTGAAAAGTGGATTCCCTAAAACAATAATGAGATACCACTACACACCTATTACAATGGCTGATATTCAAAACACTGACAGCACCAAATGCTGATGAGGTTGTGAAGCAACAGGAACTCTCATTCATTGCTGACGGGAATGCAAAATAGTACAAGTCACTTTGGAAGATAGTCTGTATTTTTTTTTTCAAACAAAACATACTTTTGCCATACTGTCTAGCAATTGCACTTCATGGTATTTACCCTGATAAGTTGAAAAGCTACATGCATAGAAAAGCCTACACATAAATGTTTACAGCAGCTTTATTTTTAACTGCCCAAACTGGGAAGTAACCAAGAAATCCTTTGATAGGGGAATGGGTAAACAAACTGTGGCACGTCCAAACAATAGAATATTATTCAGCACAAATAAGAAATGAACTATTAAGCTACAAAAAGGCATGGAGGAAACTTAAACACATATTGCTAAGTGAAAGAAGACAATTTGAAAAGGCTACATACTGTATGATTCCTACCATATGATATTCTGGAAAAGAAAAGACTACAGAGACAATAAAATATCATTCATTGCCAGGGGTTCTGCGGAAAAGAGGGATTAGTAGGTGGAATACAGGGGGGTTTTAAGGCACTGAAATTTTTTCTTATGATACCGTAATGGGGTGCATATGACCTTGACATTTGTTAAAACTTATCGGATTGTACAACACATAGTGAACCCTAATGTAAACTGTAGACTTTGGTTAATAATGTATTGCTATTGGTTCATCATTTGGAACAAGCACAGCTCACTAACATAAGGTGTTAATAATAGGGAAAACAGGGGCACCTGGGTGGCTTAGTCGGTTCAGTGTCCGACTTTCGCTTGGGTCATGATCTCGCGGTTCGTGGGTTCGAGCCCCGCGTGGGGCTCTGTGCTGACTGCCAGCTCAGAGCCTGGAGCCTGTTTCAGTCTGCGACTCCCTCTCTCTCTGACCCTCCCCTGCTCACGCTGTCTCTCTCTCTCTCTCTCTCTCTCTCTCTTTCCCTCCGAGAAATAAATAAAAATTAAAAAAATAATAATAGGGAAAACTGAGGAGGTGGGTAGTGGAGAGAGTGAGTGAGTATACGGGAATTCTCTGTACTTTCAGCTCAATTTTTCTACAAACCTAAAACTGCTCCAAAAACAAAGTCTATTAATGTAAAAAGAAAGGCAAAGAAAAAAGCTATTCACCCCTCCCAAAAGTTTATTTCCCCTTTACATATTTTGTAGTTGTCACTATTTATTATCTCTACAAGGATAGTACTTTGACCAAAAATCTGGATTTTGATTTGTGAAAACCTATCTACCACAAGGACACAAATATGTTTTTTACAAGGACACAAATTTTGATTTCCAGTTCAAACTTTAGGAATTTTGAAGTAGCTTCAGCCTCTCCAAGAGCAAAAACCATCTAAAATTCTTGGAATGGCACCCAGGCTTTCATCTTTCTTCACAGCTTGTCAGTTCTTCTATCAAGTTCTGAGAAGTTTGAGTCTGAATGGAATTTTTACAGCAAACCCTCTTGTGAGGGTTTATCATCTTGACTGGAAGCTTGTCCCAGGAGCAATGGTATTCCTTCATACTTGCTAACTGGATTTGTTTCTGAGGGCTACCCGGACAAATTACCACAAACTGAGTGTCTTAAAACAACAGAAATTGATTCTCTCTTAGTTCTGGAGGCGAGCAGTCTGAAATCCATGTGTCAGCATCGCTATACTCCCCTGAGACTCTGGGTAGAATCCTTCTTTGACTCTTCCTAGTTTCTGGTGGTGGCCACCAATCCTTGGTGTCCTTGAAGTAAGGCTGCATCATTCGATCTCTGCCCCTGTCATCACATGTCAGGCTCTTCTCCTCTTAAAAGGACACCAGTCAT
Source organism: Proteles cristata cristata (assembly GCA_017311185.1). Taxonomy (NCBI): domain Eukaryota; kingdom Metazoa; phylum Chordata; class Mammalia; order Carnivora; family Hyaenidae; genus Proteles; species Proteles cristata. The sequence continues at coordinate 71,203 of JAESUZ010001919.1, read as the reverse complement.
ATTGGACTAAGGGCCTACCCTACTCATATGATCTCATCTTAAGCTGATTACATGAGCAACAAGGCTATTTCCAAATGGGGCCACATTCTGAGACACTGGGGATAGGACTTTAACGTATCTTCATGGGAAAACACAGTTTAACTCATAACACTAACAGAATCATGAGGTCAAGTTGTGAACAGGTTTTGGCCTTTGGCCTGAAGCAAAGCCTTCTTCAGAAAGGACACCTTCTGCTTAGAGTAGCCCTGGGACTTTAGATAGACCAAAAATTAAACTCTCACTATCATGTCCAGTCATGCTTTCTGAGACATCAGGCTGAATATTCATTCAGAGACTGCACCTAGACCAGTAGCTCTAAAGAGGCTTTTCTTCTCAGCTTCACTGGGTAGGACTATGCAGCTCCTTGAAGCCATCGAGACTGCCAGCTCACACCACATAGGTAGCACCATCCAGAAACAGGCCTCTAACTCTCTAAATTATTTACAGCCTTTGTTCTGAACTTCCTACTCTAGGCATTCTTCTCCACTTGTTTCTGATTCTTTCAGCTTCTGATCTCATGGTAGCTCTCCCTGATTATGGTAATACTTGTCCTTTGGAACTGATGCCCAGCACCATTACTCTGGCTTTTGACCAATATCTTTCCCCCAGTGTCCCAATTTGAACTTACTAAAGACCATATTGTCATCACCTGTTGTGAGCCAATTCTCTACAATGTCCATCCATATGCTGGCACAGTCATCCACAGACAGTGCCCCCATTGGATCATAACATCTTCATGAATTAGAGCCAAACATCAAGCCATGACCTCTGGGGTTCTAGGCCATCCCTTGCGGTGCCATGACAAAGTTGACTATCTTTGACCCAGACAGGACCATCCTTTTTCCCACTGGGAACACATTTTTACACTTATTTTTAAAACTGATGGGGCGCCTGGGTGGCTCGGTCGGTTGAGCGTCCAACTTCAGCTCAGGTCATGATCTCGCGGTTCGTGGGTTCGAGCCCTGTGTCGGGCTCTGTGCTGACAGCCAGCTCAGAGCCCGGAGCCTGTTTCAGATTCTGCACCTCCCTCTCTCTCTGACCCTCCCCTGTTCACACTGTCTGTCTCTCAGAAATAAATAAATAAAACATTAAAAAATTAAAAAAAAATAAAATAAAAAAAATAAAACTGAAAGTATGGAGCACCTGGGTGGCTGAGTTGGTTAAGTGTCTGACTTTGACTCAGGTAGTGATCTCATATTTCATGAGTTTGAGCCCCACATTGGACTCTATGGTGACAGCTCAGATCCTGAATCCTGCTTCAGATTCTGGTCTCCCTCTCTCTTTGTCCATCCCTGGCTCATATTCTGTCTGTCTGTCTCTCAAAAATAAATAAACTTTAAATAAAAAATAAAACAGAAAGTATATTTCTGGAATAAAGATCTATTTGCCCACAGAATTCTGAAGATTTTACATAGTTATGAAGGAATGTCTTAGGATGTAGAAATGTCCTTCAGAAACAGTCTTCTTTCATACCTGCCCTGGAACAACCCAGGAAAGATTCCCAATAGCCTCCTAATTAATGCATTCAATCAATTTTTTTTTTAGCCTTCGCCCCTCTTGAATTCACAGTGCCTTTTGATACTATTGACCACTCCCCAGTTCTCAAAAATCTGCTCTCCTGACTTAAGAGATGTAATCGCTGCTATTTTCTCCAACTTCAGTGATCACTCCTCACAGTCGCTTTGGCTCTCTCCTCTTCCTCTGACCAGCCTCTCTCCTTGACTTTGTCCTTGTGCTACGCCGTCCGTGGCTGATCCCATTTATTATCACAACTCCAGTTTTACGTTAATGATTACCAAATCTATATCTCTTGCCTCAGCTTGTTTTCTGAGCTTCAGACCTCTGTTTCCAATCACTGACAGGATACCTCTACTAGGATCATTTACAGACACCCTCACATTGACATGTCCAACCAATCCTCACTTACCGCTCATGTTGTTCACCTCAGCGAAGGTACCATCATCCTCGACTCGGCCTCCTCTTCCCCTCCTTACAGCCAATCTACAAGTTCTGCTTCTCTTAGTTGACCCTTTCTCTCTTTGGACTCAGTACCTTTATGCTAGTTTCAGCCTTTATTATGCTTTGTCGGAACAATTTTAATAGCCATTTGTGTGGTTTGTCTCTCACTCTGAACCATTCTCCACCTGACATTCAGAGTGAAAATGCCACAGCATGAAACTCTGCTTTGTTCTTCATCACCTATAGGATAAAGTTCGGTTTCCTTAGTGAGGCATTCAAGAGGTGGCCTTTTGCACTCTGAACCTCATCTTTTGGTTTCTATATCTCCTCCCCAAAGCTTCAGTCATATCAAACTACTTTTAGAATCCCAATGTGTGTTATTTTTTATGCCTTTACTTAAACTTCTCTCTCTCTCTGCCTGGAAGGTTCCCCCTTCTCCATCCCGACTACTTAGAAAAAGCGCAGGGCCAGACCCGCTGTCTAAAGATGAGATAAGAAAGGTGACCTATATGAGAGCTGAGCCCTGTGGGAAGTTCCAGCAGACACTCAATTGCTCCCTTTGCATCTGGGCCCTGGAGCACTGTCGCACAGTGACCCTGGATCCCTGCCAGAGGCTCCAGGGCAAAGACAACGCCTCTGGTGGACTCTTTCGGATGTGTGTCAGTTCCGGGTGAGGCTTTGAGGCTGCCAACTTCTCAGGCTGGATCTCCTGTTGGCAGACTGACAGTTTCTCCATGCCCTAGGTGCCAGCATTGTGAAGGTCTCTGCCACGGGCTTCCAGTTTTCTACAGTTCCACGCACAGCTAGACCTACCTTAGTGCCAGGGCCTGACTCAGAAGCAGATGGGCGAATGGGACTGTTATCCCCATTGGCTTTTGGGCTGCCTTGTGGCTGGCCCACAGTATTTAATCTGTAAGAGGCTCTTTCTCTAACTTATAAGATGGCTCCCCTCTCTCTTCTCCCTCTTCCCCTCCTTCTCTCTCTCTCTCTCTCTCTCTGTTTCTCTCTCTCAGCATTTATTCAACCAACAAATATTTATTGTGTGAGACCTATACACCAAGCACTCCACTAAAAACCAAGAACACAGCAATGTGCAACACACACACACACACACACACACAATCACAATCACAAAATCACTGCTTTTGAGCTTACAGTCCGTGTGGGAGACAGACATTAAATACAAAGACATACAAAGATTTCCTTACTACCAGCTACGAAGGAAAGAGCACACTGAAGGGAGATCGCAGGTTCCCTGAAGGAACCTTAGTCGGCCTGGTTCCATGAAGGAACTTAGTCAACCTTAGTTGGAGAAGCAAAATTCCTCAAATGATACAAAGCAATTGCCTTTTAAGGCAATTAAGTTTTAAGTTTGTGTTCTCTATTTGTATAGAGATGTGAATACATTAAAGCTATGAATCCCTTGTCTATCATATTTGTTACAATCATTTTCCAAGTTCAGTAAATCTGAAAACCTGATACATTTGAATATTATAGGCACTTATGTAGATGTTTCCCCATCTGATTTTGTCTAATGTTTCCTCATAATTAGCTTCCCTTTATGCGTTTGGGTCACAGTTATCGCAGAAAGGGACACAAGATTTCAATGTAGTCTCTTACTGGTCATGTTCACTTTGATCACATAGTGAAGGTGATTTCTGCCAGGCTTTTCCACCGTGAAATTACTCCTTTCCCCTTTGTATTACTATCTTGTGGACCTCTTCCTCACCCTGCATGGACGCCAACACCCCACACCAAGAATGGATGACGTCCTCACCCTGTTTGGGCTCTGACACCCCACACCAAGCCTCCCTCCACATGGATGCCAGCTCTCACCCTGCTTTGGCCCTGACACTGGGTTTTCCCCCTTCATAGATTTCCTTACTTGCTTCCAACATCCTATGGCAGGTGCCCAGCTCAGAGATGGACACCCTCCTTCTGGGTCCAGACATCTCATGCTGGGTCTTTCCCCTGCCTGGACACCCTGCCCATCCTGCTCAGACAGACTGACACTCTGCACCTGCTTGGCATCTGACTGCACAGATGCTGGGGCTCCGCGGGGACAGCCTTCTCACTGTGCTCTGGCTCTGAATTCTCACTCTAAGCCACCTCTACGTAGACACCTTGCTCCATCCCTTTTAATGACATGGGGACTGGCTTGCTCACGAAGGGAGGCAAAAGGAAGGAAAGAGCAGAAGTATAGTTCTACCCACTTAACAACTCTTCCCACTCTGTTATCCTCAGAGCCTAAAGCCACTGTCACCTTTCACCCTCCATCTTTTTAAATGGTTCACTTAGATGGCATCTCTTCATTAAGCATTTTCTTTTTTAAAAATGTTTTTTTATTATTTATTTCTGAGAGAGAGAGAGAGACAGCATGAGCAGGGGAGGGTCAGAGAGAGAAGGAGATACAGAATCTGAAACAGTCTCCAGGCTCTGAGCTGGCTGTCAACACAGAGCCCGATGTGGGGCTCGAACCCACGGACCATGAGATCGTAACCTGAGCCAAAGTCGGACTCTTAACCGACTGAGCCACCCAGGCTCCCCCATGAAGCATTTTCTTATAAATTCATCCAACTACAAGTGATCTTCCTCTTTACTTAGAGCCCTCTGAACTCTCACGAACACTTTCATTCATTCAAAAAAGCATTTATGGAGCCCTCATTCTGGTGCCGGGCACTGTGCTTAATGCTGAAAATACTATGGCTAGTGAGACCCCCCACAGCACAGACCTTACGTGTAGTTAGGCACACAGGCAAGTGAAAGGGAAATACATGCTAAGTGTTCTGATGACAGAAATGCAGTCAGTAGCGCATGAAGCATGAGTGGAGAAGTGAAGATTGAAGAGGCAGGTGAGGCCAGATCACATAGGGTCTTTTCAGCTACTCATCCAACACACATCAACGTAAGATTTCTTATATGCAGCCATGGTGCTGGGCACTGGGAATCAAGTTATATGAAAAATAAAACTCTGCCCTCATGTAGTTTGTATTCTGGTTGGGGGAGATAGCTGGTGAACAAACTAAATGGGTGAATTGTGTAGGATATCACTTGGTTTTAAGCACCATGGGGGAAAATAAAGAAGGGAAGGGGAAAGGCAGTGGGAATGTGGGGCCAGGGAAGTGAGCAGATGGCAGGTGCTTACAATATAAGTAGGGCAAGCAGGATAGACCTCACTGATAAGAAGGTATTTTTCTTCCGTTATTGAAGTAAGTGCAGGATTAAGCCATGCTTATATGGGAGGCAGGCATTTCAACCCGAGGGAAGAGCAAACATAAAAGCCATTAGGCAGAAGTGAGAAAGAACAAGGCTACCATGTTGGAACAGAGCAAGGGGCGGGGGGCAGTGGGAAATGAGGGCAGTAGCTTATAGGAAGCCAGGGCCCTTAAGGCTTTGTAGGCCAACGATAAGGCTCTGGATTTTAGTCCATTCTGAATAGAATAGAAAGCTGTTGGAGAGTTTTGAGAAGAGTGGCAAGGTCTGGCTTCTATTTTAGAAGAACCAGAAGAGCAGCTGTGTCTAGAATAGAGCACGGACATGGAGGGTGGGGGTGGGGACAGGTTAGGAGTCTATTGCAGTAATCGAGGTGAGAAGTAATGATAGCTTTCTGCTCTGGAGGGAATAGAGAAGGTGGTTTGGAGAAGAAGCCAGTAAGATTACTACTAGATTGTATGGGTGGGTCAGGTGCTGGATAGGGAAAAGAGGACTTAAGGATATTTCTAAGTCACTTTAGGGAACCAGGACTTTACCATGAAGAGGATCAGGATACACCAAAGAAATCTGACGAAGAAAGTGATATGTGCTTTTCATTTTTAAACTATCCCTCCAGCCATTGTGTGGCAGATGGGTCAGGGAAGGTCAATTTTGAATGCAGGCAGGTCAGTTGGGGGCTATTCCAGCAGTCTGGGCAATGAGCCTGTCCTGGACTAGAACGGTAGCAAGGAAGATGAAGGGAAACAGCAGCATCTAGAACACATGATGGAGGCAGAATTGATGGCATTAGCTGATGCATTGGATGTGAGAGGGAAGGAAAAGAATAAAGTATGACTCAGCTTTTTAGCTTCAGCAACTCGTTGATGCCAAATAACTGAGCTGGGAAAGATTGGAAGAGAGACAGTTTGGGGTGGAAGGAAACTGAGACTTCTAACAAAGATACAATTGGAGTTCTGTTAGATAGCCATATGGAGACGTTAAGTAGGCAACCGGACATACTTCTTGGGAGCTCAGGTGAGAGAACTCCAGCTATGAAATTTCTCACTGGGAGACTCCTCTCCCTCCCTAATCATACTCTTCCATCCCTTTACCTGTGTACAAATCAGCTTGTTTTTCAGTTTTGTCAAGACCTCAATTCTCATCCTCCATCTCCATTCCCCAAGTCTGGAAGCCACCTGCTAGCTTCCTGGTTTTTCTCTCCGATGCAAACTTAATGATCTGCTTTGTCAAACATCCCAGTTGAAATTCGCTCCACTTTGTAATTTCTGTCATATCTGTCTTGCTAGTCCTTGGTCCTGGCCGTCATGTTGTTTTTCTTTATCTGTTCTTATTCCCTTTATTGGTTCATAGCCTGAGGTCCAAACATGGGCTTCAAGAATCCTCTGGCCTATATAAAAATTTTCCATATATGTACATATGTATGTATGTGCATCTATATAGATAGAGAGCCCATTGTGTTTACGTTTCCAGAAGGATTTGAGGCCTTAAAAAAGTTTAGGGGTACACCTGCGTGGCTCAACTGGTTAAGCATGTCTAACTCTTGGTTTTGGCCCAGGTCATGATCTCACAGTCCATGGGATTGAGCCCCAAGTTGAGTTCCATGCTGACAGCACAGAGCCTGCATGGAAATTTCTCTCTCTCTCTCTGTCTCTCTCATTCTGCCCCTCCCCTGCTAATGCACATGCACTCTCTCTCTCTTTCTCGGTCTCTCTCTCAAAATAAATAAACTTATAAAGAACTTTGGGAGGGGCACCTGAGTGGCTTAGTCCGTTAAGCATACAACTTTGGCTCAGGTCATGATCTTGTGGTTCTGAGTTCGAGCCCTGCGTCGGGCTCTGTGCTGACAACTCAGAACCTGGAGCCTGCTTCAGATCTTTGTCTTCCTCTCTTGCTGCCCCTCCCCTGCTCACGCTCTGTCTCTCCCTCTTTCAAAAATAAAGAAACATTAAAAAAATAAAATAAAAAAGAACTAGGGAATGATGGCATTAAATGATACTGGCAAATATTAAAAACACATAGCAGTAGTCTAATAATATTAATTCATGTTATGGGAGCTCAGCTGGTTCCTTAATGTCACTTGGTGATGCTTCCCATGCTTTACTCCCATGAAAAGTTCAGGCTAGGAGAAATTTGAGGGTAAAAATACTCACAGAATGATATTTGGAGTTGACTGTTTCATTTATAGATGCTTCTCAAGGCATATTAGATATTCATCTAAGCAGGATACAACAGAAAGAGCATGAAGTCAGGAGGCCCAAAGTTTAGTTCCATCTCTGCCTAAAACTAGTAGTATGTACTTGAGTAAATCAGCTAACCATCTCTGAGCCTCCGTTTACTCATCTGCAAATAGAGATAATAATATCTCTCAAAGTTTTTAAGGGGTCAAAATGGTAACCAACATAGTTAGATGCATTTTGTATATATCTAAACTACAAACTGTATGTCGAAAATGAGAAACGACTAAATTTTCAAAAGTATGGCATTTCCTCCTTTGAAACGAATTGAGAGAAGGGTCACCGGGGCAAATGCCTGGAAGCAACGTGAAGTGGACAGAGAGTTCACAATTAGCAATTGATTCAGTGTGTTTTGCTATAAACATACTCCTGGAAATATTTTGAAAATCTTCAGCGCTAAATCTCTAGGCACTGAGCTGAGCCAAATAAGGAGGGGTTCTCCTTGGGTGGATGATGAAATCCAGGATGTCTTTCTTGGCCCCCATCATCCATTTCCACCCCCACACACAATCCCTGCCCCAAAGTCCCCTGCCGGCAGTAAGAAAGTATCTCACTCTGCAGAAATGTGGGAACATAGAACAGCCTGAGGGCAGAAAGGGGCTGAGCGAAGACAACGAATCTTTGCTGCCAATTTCGCCTCCCTTTACTTCTTCCCCAAAAGAAGTCATGTCTCCACCTGGCTCTCTCCCTCCCTGTCAACTCCCCTTCTATTAGGGAGGTTTACAGTTTCTTAAGAACTCTTGAACACCCCTAATTTCTCCAAACCCCAGTGAAGGAATGTTTCATGGTGTCATTCTAGGCACTGCAACAAGCCTTGGAAGCAATACGTTCTTGTCACATTGAAAATCCAGCCTGATATTTGCTTGCCAGTCTTCCTGCTCTGATGATCAGCCTTGGTGACAGAAAAGAGAGCTACAAGTATTGAAAGTTCTAGTCAAACTATTTCTCAGAATCATGAGTCACCAGGGTGGTTGGCTTAGCTAACGAATAAATGTCGAAGCACTGGCTTGTTGAATCCTTGTGGTTAATAATTTTTCAAAAATAGATAATCCTAAGTCATCCATATATCAAATATCATTGAGACTGTGGTGTAGTACAGTGGTGCTCAATGCAGGGTGCACACTGGAATCTACTGAGGGAGGGGATTATTGGAATCAACCAGGACCCAACCCCAGAGAGTATGATTCATTTGGTCAGAAGGTGAGAGATGGGTGGAGTGGGCAGGGCGTTAATGTATTCTAAAAACTCCCCAGGTAAAATAGTGTAGCAGTTCTTTAAATGAGCAAACATAGAGTTATCATATGACCCAGAAATTCCCCTCTTAAGACACATAGCCAAGGAAGTGAAAACATATATCCACATAAACACTTGTACATGAATGGTTTATAGATGTATTATTCATAATAGCCAAAAAGTGAAAACAAGCCAAATGTCTATCAATGGATGAAGAGGTAAACAAACTGGTATATTCATACAATGAAATTTTATTTGGCCATAAAAAGTGGAATGAAGGACAGACACATGTTACAACTTGGATGAACCGTGGAAACACGCTGTTAAGTGAAGGGAGCCAGTCACAGAAGTCCAAATATTATATGATTCTTTTCATATGAAAGATGGGAATAGGAAAATCTATAAAGACAGCAGGTAGGTTAGTGGTTGCTTATGGTTGGGGGTGGAGAATGGGGGGACATCAGGGTGATAGCTAATGGGTATGGGATGTCTTTAAAACATTTATTAGAGAAGTATAATGGACATACAATGTTATATTAGTTTCAGGTGTACAGCATAGTGATTCAACAATTCTATACATTATTCAGTGCTCACCATAAGTGTTGTCGCTATCAGTCACCATACAACATTGTTACAGCATCATACATCCCTACGTTGTGCTTTTCATCTCCGTGACTTATTTATTTTATAACTCTATTTCATTCAGCCAGCCAACCAGCTCCCTTTTGGCAACTACCAGTTTTCTCTCTGTATTTAAGAATCTTTTTGTTTTTTTGTGTATTTGTTCACCTGTTTTGTTTTTTAGATTCCGTATATAAGTGAAATCATACGGTATTTGTCTTTCTCTGTCTGACTTACTTCACTTAGCACAATAACCTCTAGGTCCATCTCTGTTGTTGCAAAAAACAAGAGCTCATTTTTTTTCATAGCTGAGTAATATTCCTGTGTGTGTGTGTGTGTGTGTGTGTGTGTGTGTACACGCACATACACCACACCTTTTTGTGCATTCATCTATCAGTGGGCATTTGGATTGCTTCCATATCCTGGTTATTGCAAATAATGCTGCTATAAACATAGGGGTGCATGTATGTTTTTCTTTTTTTAAGTTTATTCCCTTATTTTTGTGTGTGTGTGTGAGAGACAGAGAGAGAGAGAAAGAGGCAGAGAGAGGCAGAGAGAGGGAGACAGAGAATCCCAAGCAGGCTCCATGCTGTCAGCGCAAAACTTGACACAGGGCTCAATCTCACGAACCATGAGATCATGACCTGAGCTGAAACCAAGAGTTGGATGCTCAACCGACTGAGCCACACTGGAACCCCATGTATCTTTTTCAATTAGCGTTTTTGTTTTCTTTGGGTAAATATCCAGTAGTGGAATTACTGCATCGTGCGGAATTTTTTTTTTTTTTTTTTTGTTTTTTTTTGAGGAAATTCCATACTGCTTTTTTTTAAAATAGTAGTTGCACTAATTTACATTCCCAGCAGCAGTGCATGAGAGTTCCCATTTCTCTGCATCCTCACCAATACTTGTTATTCCTCGTATATTTGAGACCAGCCATTCTGACAGATGTGAGATGACGTCTCATGGTTTTGATTTGCATTTCCTTGGTAATGAGTAGTTTCTTGCATCTTTTCATACATCTGCTGACCTTCTGTGTGTCTTTGGGGAAATGTCTATTCAGATATTTGCCTATTTTTTAAATCAAATTCTTGTTGTTGTTGTTTTTTGGTGTTGAGTTTTATAAGTTCTTCATATATTTTGGATTTTAACCCTTTATCAGGTATATCATTTTAAGTATCTTCCCCCATGCACTTGATTGTGGTTTCATTTTGTTGATGGTTTTCTTTGCTGTGCAAAACCTTTTTATTTTGGTGTGGTCCCAATACTTTTGTTTTCCTTGCCCTGAGGAGGCATAGCCATAAATATGTTGCTAAGGTCAATGACCAAGAGATGCCCGCCTGTGTTTTCTTTTAGGGCTTTTATGGCTTCGGGTCTCACATTGAGGTCTTTAATTCATTTGAGTTTATTTGTGTGTACAGGATAAGATAGTGATCCAGTTGCATGCTTTCGCATTTGGCTGTCCAGTTTTCCCCCACACCATTTATTGAAAAGACAGTGTTTTTCACATTGTAGATTCTTGCTTCCTTTGTCATAGATTAGTTGACCACACAGGTGTGAGTTTATTTCTGGGCCTGGGATTTCTTTCGAGGGTGATGAAAATGTTCTAAAATTGACTGCGGTGATAGTTGCACATGTCTGTGGATAGATTAAAGTCAATGCAATGGGTGAATTGTATGGTGTGAATTAAATGTCAATCAAGCTGTTTAAGAGGGAGCGAAAGAGAAAGGATATACTCCCCAGGAACCAAGTGACTATGTCATTAGGTGACCCAGCCGTGGCTGTCTCTGAGCCTCATTTTCCTCATCTGGAGGACGAAGATCATAATTTCTGTCCCATAGGCTTGGAAAGAGGATTTAGTGTGGAAAACAAATGGAAATGTGTGTACACTCTGACGCTCAGCAAGCCAGCACTCCATTACAGGAAGCTATTGCCAGCACTGTTTCTCTTTCCTGCCTGAGGGCTCAGAGGGCCGGCATTAGAAATATCAGCTCTCTCTGTGCAGGTTGGGTGAAGGCGATTTGAAGAGTGGAGGGGACCAAGCCAAATGCATTATCTGAATGTAGACTCAATAAATGTCCTCTATGCTGGTAATAATTTTTTTGGCCCCATCACAAAGCCCACACTCTTGCTATGACTAAGACTGCAGTGTCATTGTTCACGAAGGTGTGTTGCTTCTTTTTTGCCTTTGAAGCTTATGGAAGACCAAACACAGGCCCACAGTGGGACCTTACCTTTCATGATATATTTGCTGTCAAATTCTGTCAAAGCTCCGGCTGTAATATGCCTCCCAGATCCGTTCACATTCATAGTCACTGCCACTCCCCTAGACCAGACCTCTAACACCTCTTGCATAATGATTGCAACATCGTCCTTAACCACCTCCACCCATTTGACCTCCAGCTCCTCTGCACCACAGCCAGAACGATCTTTGTAACATGCTCTTCTGATGGAATCTGGTTTGTTTAAAGAACATTCGGTGGCTTAAAGCCTTTCAATAGTTCCCTGTCACTCCACAACCCACCCTCTGTCTAACCCTTCAGCTGTATCTCTCGCTACTCTCTGCGTCCTAAATCTCTTTTACAGTTGTCTGTTTCTCACCAAACCCAGTCTGCCACCATGTTTAAGCTGGGCTCTTGCACAGCCCTCTAATGGCTCTTGGCTTCAGTCAGGCCCCCTTTCAATCCGCCTTCTGCACAGCAGCTTGTGTGACTCTTTTGCCTAAGACCCTTTTGTGCCTTCCGAGTTTCCTAAAGGTAAAGAGGAAGCTTCCTAACAGAGCTATAAGACTTTCATGTCACTTTCCCGTAGATGCCTGAATTCCTGTTGTTTTCCACATACATCACTCTGTCTTAGCCTTGGACCTCAGGTTGTGAGCATTCCTGCCTTCTCCTGGAATTGCCTGCCTTTTTCCTTGTATGTCCAAATCCCCCGGAGCCTACAAGGCCCAGTTGACATTATACCTCATTCAGGACCTCTCCCTTAACTCCTGCGAGGGCAGTGCTATCTGGCTTTTTAGAACCATCATTCTACAGCATTTCTGTCTTTGTCTTATTTAATGCATCACCATGTCTAGGAGCCATACATCTACCTCAGCCAGATAGTTGCTAATTGAGGTGTAAACAAGAAAGGAAGAGGACCAGGGTGATCCCTGGACATGCTTGAATGGGATGGCTGTGCCTGCTGTGAGGGATCATCAGCTTAGATGTAGGAGCTCTGTGGGTGACTGAGATGATCAGAGTCTTCCCTGCTAGTGGGCCCACATGTGACTTTTGACCGGGAGAGTTAAGTCAAAAGGACGAGAACTGTGATAGGCTTTCTGAAGAATGGGATCAAGAGATCCCATTGATGAAGAGATCAAAAATGGGATCAGCCCTGATTAAACATGTATTAGAAAGGGGTGTTGGGGAAGTATGGTGCAAGTGTGGATATAAATACAGCACGAGTGCATATTTTCTACAGCCATAAGTGATCACCTATGAGCTTAAGTATGTGAAAGTGTACATCTGTGTAAATAGACATGAATGCACCCAGGGATGATTGTGAATATTTTACATGTGGTTATTTGTGTGTGCATAGGTGGGGGATAGGGAGGATCTTAGCTGGAGCCTAAGCTGCATCAGTTGCTGGTGTTCACACATGCCTGGGCATTGTTAGGAAACTGGTGGGGTGAGCCTGTCACAAATGCATTTGTACTGAAGGACTAGGGAGCCTCTTGGGAGAGAATTTATTCTAGGGAAAGAGAGTCAGGTACACAAAGTTGCCCCAGTAAGAAAGCTTTAGTCATGAGAGGGAGGGACAATTCTGAGGAGAGCACAGCGATTGTCACTTGAATTTGTCTCTACGCCTACCTCCAGGGATTCACCATCTGAGCCTTATGGGAATGCGGGAAGGCGTAGTCGATAAAAATGCAAAGTGGAATTTTATAGTAACAGTATGTTATCAGGGCACAAGTATGCCTGCTTTGGGACTTCAGTAATTCACTTTTGGGTTCAGTCAACAAGTATTTATCTAACACCTGCTCTGTGCTAGATAGTGTGCTGGGTGTTAGGGTAATAGCAGTTAACAGAGCAGAGAGAACTTACATTCAAGTGTAGCCTGAAAAGGAGAGAGACATTTTCTACCAAATCATACCAAATAGCATATACTTTGACATTTTAAAAAATATTTATTTGTTTTGAAACAGAGAGAGAGGAGGAGGGAGGAAAGAGTGAGAGAGAGAGAGAGAATCCCAAGCGGGCCCTGTACTGTTGGGCATAGAGTATGATGTGGGGCTTGGTATCACAAACTGCAAGATCATGACCTGAGCCAATCTCAAGAGTCAGACGCTTGACCGAGCCAGCCACCCAGGTGTCCCTGCTTTGATATTTATAGGCAGAGTTGCGGCTGGTCTATATTGTATCTTTGTCTGAATTAAAAAATGGCACCTGCTCTAGGCAGCCCTGAGGCTTGCCCTCCTGAGCAGGTGAATTAGAAGTAGGCATCCACTCGCTTTCTCTGGGACAGATGCAACAACACAGACATACTGTTTGGCACGTTGGATTTTAGGTTCCTCCTTGGTCTCTCTTAGTCATTTCTTGTGCAGTGTGCAACATACACAACTGTCCATGATGGCCTTGCTGCATGGCTCCAAGGTGTCAACAGTTGCTCTGGGCTCAAGATAGGGGTACCCAGCACTAATTTTGGTGGTATCTAAGGAAAGCTAATACCAGGAGAAATTATTACCCCATGGAAGTAGCAGCTGTCCCCAATGTGAATTGTGGAAGCCAGTGGAGGCAGCTGGTACCCGGTGGATGTGGTACAGTACTTTCCAAGTGGAGTATTATATAGCATAAGTGTCAGCTCTGCAAAGAAAATATAGTGATGCTTAGATCACACAAGAGTACCCAGAGGATATAAGCTGGAGGAGAAGAATAGGAAAAATAAAACACAAAAGCCATGTTGAAACTGACAGTATTTATTCATGAGCACACATGTGATTCTCCCTGAAGACACCTTTAAAAAAATGCATGGTGGTAGGAACCTTTCGGGGGGGGCTGAAAAGGCAAGATCTAGGAAAATGTGTGTGCATGTGTGCGCGCTCAAGTGCATGTGTGCACATGCAGACCAGGAGCTTGGGTCTACAGCTTATGAAAAGCATAGAGCTCAAGATTTGTAGCCATAGCTTTCCTGCTTCTCCAAGAGGCAGGGTGGTTTCCCCTCCAGTAAAAGAAAATCCATTTGTTCAGCGAGGCAGAAAGGCTTTTCTTCAATATTGGTTGGACCATTGAATTTAGGTCCACAAAACTAAAAGTGCTATTGACAGCAACATAAGGACATCTTTATATCTGGAGTCTTAGGGCTTTTCTTAGATTTATGTGAGTTCTTTTATAAGAAAAGTATCAATCATTTAAAGAGTTGCTGTAAATATTCACAGTTTATCCTAATGTGTTGCTTTTTAAAAGAACTTTTTTCTGATTATGAAAGATATATGCTAGCCTAAGAATATATAAATTTCAAAAATTCATAAAGGAAATAAAAATTAGCTATAATCCCCACTATATAGATAGCTAATTTATACATATACTCATATGTATCCATTAATGTTTTGTTATGTTTATATGTATATGGACACATGTGTATATATATATATATATATATATATATATAATAGGATTATAGTGTTATATACAATTTAATGGTCTGATTTTATCACTTATATCAAGAACATTTCTCCATGTCATTATATATTCTATAAAAATATATGTACTAATAAATGACTGCATAATATTTCATTTTATGGATATGCCATAAGGGTGTTTTTGCTATCATAAATAACATTTCAAAAAACATCCTCAAATATACATTTTTGTGTGTCCCTTTGCTTATTTACTATTATGTATTATTGCAAGTGGAATTATTTGGTGAAGCTTATGTACAAGATTCTATATACATATTACTGAACAGCCCTTAAATAACGACCTAATTTACATGTACAGTCCTACCAGTGCTATGTGAGTACTCTTTTCGCCACATGCTTGTTAACAATGAGGATTATCTTTTTTTTTAACGCTTATTTATTTTGAGAGAGAGAGAGCATGTGCACACGGGAGCAGGAAAGGGGCAGAGAGACAGGAAGAGAGAGAATCCCAGGCAGGTTCCACACTTACTGCAGAGCCCAACACGGGGCTCAATCCCATGAACCATGAGATCATGACCTGAGCCAAAATCAAAAGGCAGGTGCTCAACCGACTAAGCCACTCAGGCACCCCAGGATTATCTTTTTAGAAGGATCTTTGTTAAATTAATTTACAATAACATACATGTTTTTGTTTCCAATAATATAGCTGTCTTGATATTCTGCAATTAGAAAACAAAACTGCTGAATAAAGTAAAAAATATATATATATATATATATATATATATTTGATGCTTTTAAGAAGACATATAAATGTATCTTCTTAAAAGCATCAAAAAGTTAATAAGAGGGGCGTCTGGGTGGCACAGTCGGTTAAGCGACAACTTTGGCTCAGGTCATGATCTCATGGTTTGTGGGTTTGGGCCCTGCATTGGGCTCTGTGCTGACAGGTCAGAGCCTGGAGCCTGATTCAGATTCTGTGACTCCTTCTCTCCTGCCCCTCCCCTCCTCATGCTCTGTCTCTCTCTCAAAAATAAATAAACAGTAAAAAAATTAGAAAAAAGTTAATAAGGACCCGAATCTAAGTGAAGGCAGTAACCCAAAGAAGTAAGCTGAGCACTGAAACTAAGTTTTTGTTAATGGCATTTACCAAACAAGTCCTTTTTGAGATTTGCCTTGTGTGTGTGTACGATTTCTTCAGACACACGGACAGACTATAATGCATAGGGCTCCACCAAGGTAGAGAGTCTAATTAGGAGTACTTGCCCCCATAAACCTAGTGTCCCAAAGGATTACATCCTCAGTGAACCACAAATAAACACCTATCCTCAGGAATATGTATGGAAAGTTGCTTTGCCTATTACAGCCAGTTGTTAGGGAAGATGTAGTTTATATACACAATGGAAAACTACTTGGCAATGAGAAAGAATGAAATCATGCCATTTGCAGCAACATGGATGGACCTGGAAGGTATTATGCTAAGTGAAATAAGTCTGTCAGAGACAGACAGATATCATATGTTTTCACTCATATATGGAACTTGAGAAACTTAACAGAAGACCATGGAAGAAGGGAAGGGGAAAAAATAATTACAGAGAGAGAGGGAGGGAGGCAAACCATAAGAGATTCTAAATACAAAGAACAAACTGAGGGTTGATGGGGGGTGGGGAAGAGGGGAAAATAGGTGATGGGAATTGATTGAGGGGGGCACTTGTTGGGAGGAGCACTGGGTGTTGTATGTAAGTGATGAACCAGGGGAATCTATGCCCAAAACCAAGAGCGCACTTTACACACTGTATGTTAGCCAATTTGACAATAATTTTTTTTTTCTTAAATAGTTTATTGTCAAGTTGGTTTCCACATAACACCCAGTGCGCATCCCCACAAGTGCCCCTCTCCATGCCCATCACCTCCCTTCCCCTCCCCACCACACCGGTCAGTCCTCAGTTTGTTCTCAGCATTCAAGAGTCTCTCATGGTCTGCCTCCCTCCCTCTCCCCCACTATTTTTCCCCTTCTTCTCTCCCATGGTCCTCCATTAAGTTCCTCCTAATCCACCTATACGTGCAAACATATGGTAGCTGTCCTTCTCTGCCTGACTTACTTCGCTCAGCATAACACCCTCTAGTTCCATCCATGTTGCTACACATGGCCAGATTTCATTCTTTCTCATTGCCATGGAGTATTCCATGGTATAGATAAACCACATCTTCTTGATCCATTCATCTGTTGATGGACACTTAGGCTCTTTCCATGTTTTAGCTATTGTGGAGAGTGCTGCTATGAACATTGGGGGTACATGTGCTCCTATGCCTCAGCATTTCTGTATCCCTTGGGTAAATTCCTAGCAGTGCTATTGCTGGGTCATAGGGGAGTTCTATTGTTAGTATCCTGAGGAACCTCCACACTGTTTTCCAGAGGGGCTGACAATAAATTATATTAAAAAAATAAATATAAAAAATAAAATAAATAAAAATAAAAAAGAGATGACAAAAATTATCAGTATGAGACAAAGAGAAGTCTTCATTACAGATCCTATATTAATTAATAATATCCTCATAAGAGGATTATGCCAATATTTAATTGGATATATTTTATTGATATTTAATTAAGCTATTTTTAATTAATATAGCTTATGCCAATAACATTAAATGTATCAAATAATAAATATCAATTTGGGTTAAATGGGTAATTACCTTAGAAATACATGTTACCAACAAGAAAGTGAAAAGACAGAGTATGGGAGAAAATTGTTGTAAATCATATACGATATGGTACTTGTATCTAGAATATAGAAAGACCACTTACAATTAATAATAAAAAGATAAATCACCCAATTTTAAAAGTGGGCAAAGGATCTGAATACTTACTTCTCCAAATAAAATACACACATGGCCTATAAAGCACATGGAAAGATGCTCGACATCATTAGCCATCAGGTAAATGCAAATTAAAACCACAATGAGGGGGCGTCTGGGTGGCTCAGTTAGAAAACAGTTTAGCAGTTCTTCAAATGGTTAAAGAGTTATCCTATGACGGAGCAATTCCATTTCTAAATATATACCCAAGAGAATTGAAAATATATGTTCACACAAAAAGGTGTAGATGAACGTTCATAGGAACATTGTTGATAATAGCCCCAAAGTGGAAACAACTTAAGTGTTCATTAGCTGATGAATGGATAAACAAATAGTGGCATGTCCATACAGTGTAATATTATTCAGCCTGAACTAAGGCAATATGTAAACATTTGTTTCTATTATAGAGTGTATACAAAGCCTAATAAGAAAATCTTTGTATGTTTCTTTTTTTTTTTTTTTTTAATTAAGAATACAGGGGCACCTGGGTGGCTCAGTGGGTTAAGCGTTCAACTTCCGCTCAGGTCATGATCTTTTGGTCTGTGAGTTCGAGCCCCGTGGCAGGCTCTGTGCTAACAGCTTGGAGCCTGAACCCTGCTTCGGATTCTGTGTCTTCCTCTCTGCCCCTACCCAGTTCATGTGCTGTCTCTCTCTCAAAATTAAATAACCATAGAAATTAAAAAAATAAAGAATACATTTGGAAAATGTAAGGAAGAATTACAGGAAAGTCAGATCTGTCTTCATTAGCAGAATGTTTGTCCCTGTCCAAAATACCACCTTGGCTCCATCCATAATACCTGCTATTATCTGCTCTCCCAACTCAGTCTAATCAGTAAGCAAGATAGATAAGCAGCCTAGTATGATTTAGAAGAAATAAATCCATCTTATATTTAAAAAGAGAGAAATACATCTTTATCCAAGACCACAAATAATTTTCCAAGGACCGTGAGCAGTTAAGAGCCAAAAGTAACCACACACACAATGAAGCAAGACACCATGAGTGAGAAATAACAGGCAAGAGGAATAGATTCATGAAAACTTCAGATATTGGGATTATCAGATACAAGTTATAAAATAATTCCATTTAATATGTTTAAAGAAATAAAATACAAATGCTGAAATGTCTTCATACAAGAAACTATTAAAAATAGCTAGGAAATATGAAAAAGAACAACACAGAACTTCTAGAAATGAAAATAAGATTGAAATTCTTTTTTTTTAATAAATTTTTTTAAATGTTTTATTTATTTCTAGGAGAGAGAGAGAGACAGCGTGAGCAGGGGAGGGTCAGAGAGAGAGGGAGTCACACACTGAAACAGGCTCCAGGCTCTGAGCTGGTAGTCAGCACAGAGCCCGACGCGGGGCTCGAACCCACGAACCGTGAGATCATGACCTAAGCGAAAGTCGGACGCTTAACCGACTAAGCCACCCAGGCACCCCAAGATTGAAATTTAATAATAATTTTCAATTAAGAATAATTGAAGTTTTAAAAAGCAATTTATGAGGTTAACAACAGATTAAAAACATATTAGCTTTGTAGGAGAGAGAGTGATATTTGACTTTTCAATAGTAATGAGAGAATCCGTAAGACTGAAATGGTATCTTTGATTACATTGAGTATAGAATTCTCAAATCACTATGTTGTACACCTGAAATTAATACAACATTTGTATGTTAACTATACTTCAATTAAAAAAAAAGATTTTCTAGGGCACCTGGGTGGCTCAGTCATTTAGGTGTCCGACCTCAGCTCAGGTCTTGATCTTGTGGTTCAGGAGTTCAAGCCCACATCGGGCTCTGTGCTGACAGCTCAGAGCCTGGAGCCTGCTTCAGATTCTGCGTCTCCCTCACTCTGCCCCTTCCTCCTCTCAAAAATAAACATTAAAAATGTTTTTTAAAAAAGGATTTTACGTCTCAGAGGAGCTGATGAATAGTCTTTGTTTTTTTTCTATTGTTTTTAGTTCAGTTTTTCATATTTCTTTTTATCTTCGTCTGGGTTTTACATTGGTATATATTATGAAGTGAAGCTATAAGTGACTGCCCTCCAAAGTCGTCACCTAATTACTCGGCAGCATTCGTTGTATAATTTTTCACTTCCTCGTGAGTTTTTAAACCCTTTCCTATAAATATTAAGTTATACGAACAAGGGATCTTTTTGGGGGGTTGTCCTTGTATTTCACTGATCTGTTTATTCTTATGGTTGTATTTAACTGATTTAAGTACTATAGGTTTGTAGTATATTTTCATGGATGCTAATGTCAAGGCCTCTGCTTCCCATTACTCTGTTTTTTTCAAATGTGAAAATAACAAGGCACAGCAACTTGGTTTCCAGAAGTACATTGATTGATTTGACCTTGAGGCCATGTGATTTAACTTTAATAGATCAGCACGGAGATAGGTTACCAGGCGATTAGTACATCTTCACAGAGTATGATAAAATCAGAATAAAACATTCTGTCCAATGTACCTGTTGTAGGATACCCAGAAGAACATGAGATTTGGGGAAAAGAGACATGGCCTTTCCTTCCATGTGCTAACTTTTAGGATCCTGTGAAACTATGACAGAAACAGACCTGCTATATAGTGAAGGATGTCTATGACCCTGAAAGTGGTGAGGCCTGATGCCTGTTCTGTAAATCAAAGAAGGCCTTTTAGGAGTGGTTGCCTTGTCTTGTCTATGGTATATTTCTACAATGTCATTCATTGGGTCTCCTAATTAGACACATTTAGAGAACAGTACACAATAGGATAAAATCCCGTGCTAGACAGCACAGATGTGTTGTATAGAATGACTGTCCTCTGCAGGGTGAGTAAGCTCTACACTTGATTTGGTAACACTGCTCTGTATTATTTTCAAGTAGCAAATAAACAAACACATTGCAACCCGAATTCTTTGCCAAAGGCATTGGATATATTTGTTTCTAATGCCTCCATGGAAACCTTAATAGGAAGCCGAAGTCCTCAACTCAGCTTACATCAATGAAAGATACATAGGTGCTGATGTGGGCACCCACATAAAAGATGGGAAAATACGCATCGACTCCATAACAGACTAAGAAGCATCTTGATTTGGAGGAGTGAGGTAGATGTTTACTCATGTAATCTGCCAGGATTGCAGGGATCACAAAGCTTGAGTCTGGCTAAAACCCCACTTGAAGCTGATGGAAGAAAACAAGTCCTTATCGTCCTGATTCAATCCCCACCTTCAGGCACAGAGCCAGAGGCAGAGAGGACTAGAAATTTGACTTGGCTGACTTTTCTGCATTGGGTGTGGATTTGGTATTGATGTAGTTGGAGGCTGACATCACCCTGCTTAAATAGAAACAGTGGTTGGATCTGCTTTGAGTGTCACTCTAGGAATGGCTCTGGCCTTGGAGATAATCCTGGAAACTGCCCCGTGTACGTCCCCACCTGTATATCCTTCGGCATGGGCCATTCCACATACCCCAGGCTGAAATCACATCCACCAATCCCAACCACCCTTCCTGCCTGCCCACAGTTCTATTAATAGTATCACCATCCACCACCATTGGGTTCGGTTCCACACATCTTTATTGATCGTCTGCTTTGGGAGAGGTAATGAGGTAACTAGGAAAGGAGCCATAATCTCTTCCTTTTTAGAGCTCACCTCCTAGAAAAAGGAGACAAGCAAGTAGTTTCAATGCCCAAGTAGGAGATCAACAGAGAAGAGGGGAGGAGTTTCAGATGGAAGAAAGCATGAGCAAAGCGTGAGAGCGTCTGCAAGAAAGCACAAAGCCATTACATATCCAAGAAAAGGTGGAGGGAAACAAGGATGCAGCAGCAGGCAGGGGCCAGGTCAAAATGCCCATTTTGGGGTAAATGTGATGGTGCTGAAGAGCTTTTGCAGAGCTTCCGGCTGGGGGAGAATCCGGATTATATCTGCATTTGTAAAAGATGGCTCTGGCTGCTTCATAAAGGACCGATTAGGTGGGCCGGGAGTGGGGCAGGGGAACCTCCGCGCAAACTAGATCGTGTAGGATTGTCCAATTACCCAAGCTAGAAACTACTTAGCTTTTATTTCCCTCTCTTCATCATAACCGATAATCATATTAAGCCCTGCCAGTTCTACCACCGAAACTCACTTAATCATTCAGCATTTATTGAACCCTTGTATGCATCAAATGCTGTGCTTGGGGGAAAAGAATCCATTTCTCTCCTAACAAGAGCAGATTGCCTTGGTGGGGAGACAGATATGTAAATAGAGAGTTTTGAAATAATTATCTTGATAATTGCTAAGTATTCACTGGGTGCTATCTGAGAGAGAGAGAGAGAGAGAGAGAGAGAGAGAGAGAGATGAATCTCTGCCTGAGGGGAATGAGAGAGAAATCAGGGATCCATGGGAGATGAGGTATGAGTTATATCTTGAAGGATGAGTAAGAATCCCCTCGAGGAGGGAGGCTGGGGAGAGGGTATCATGCACGTGATGGAAACAGAAAAAGATGAGGTTGGAGAGGTGGGCCAAATTGGAATGGGAAAGCCCTTGTTTAATACACTGGCTCCTGGAGTGTCAAGAGAGTTTAAGCCGAAGAAAACGATCCAATCATTTTCATGACTTGGGTCCACGTACTAGACCACTTTATCCCCATCACTTTGTTCTCTTAAGCTTTGCCCTATTAAGGCTCTTGCTCTTTCTCATTTATATAGGATTGCAGTGGTCTCCTGACAGGCCTTCTGGCCCCCGGGCAAATTCCCTCCGATTTATCTTCCCTTCTGGGATCTTTCTAAAACATCTATGGGTTCCTGCCATTCTCCTGCTTCATCCTGCCCCTTGGCTGCCTGGAAAAATCCTCACACCCTCAGCGTGACAGGCAAGACCTTCACGTTCTAGCTTGTGCTGCTTTCCTGGCCTCATCCCCCAACCCTCCTTCTGACTCCATTCCAGCCAACCCCTTTGGCTATCCTTGCTGTCACAAGGTCCACATGCCTGCCAGGCACACTCAGGGCTCCACGCCTCTGCTCACTGTCCTCCTCAGAGTCTACTTGAAACGTCCTTACTGCAAGTGCTTCCTGAGTCCCCAAGAAGCAGTCACAAGGCAAGTTCCTCTGACCTTCCCTTGACCCTTACAGGCAGAACAACTCCCTTCACTTCGGTGGGCTCCCTGGCATCTGGTCCATGCTGATATTAGAGCATATCTCACATTGTGTCATAATAATTGCTTGAGAAGCTATCTCCCAGGCTAGAATATAAGCTGCACCAAGGGTTGAGGCCATAGCACATTCCTCTTATAAACTCAGCTCACAGGGAAGTGCCTGGTGCATACATAGAAGCCCAGTTAAATGAAGACACTGATCTTGTTCCTTTTTGGTCTATAGTGCTTATCCTCACCAAGCAACTATTTATTGTCAAAGGGAAATCACTCTGTTTTGGGCCAGATTCCCATTCCTAGTGCATTGCCACTATTCATTTCGGCCAGCTGAAGAGCAAAAGGCCTATAGCTCAGACTCCTCTTAGGTTAGAGAGCAAGGGCTCCAATCTCCATGCACCTGCCATACACTCGGCTAGCAGTGAAGCTGTGTGCTAAAGCCTCACATTACGCATTGACATGTCCACCGCTCATGGGGCTCCTGGGTGGCTCAGGTGGTTAAGCATCTGACTTCGGCTGAGGTCATGATCTCACAGTTTGTGGGTTTCAGCCCCGAGTCAAGCCCTGTGCTGACAGCTCAAAGCCTGGAGCCTGTCTTGGATTCTGTGTCTCCCCCTCTCTGCCCCTCCCCCACTCACACGCTGTCTCTCAAAAATGAATAAATGTTAAAAAAGATTTGAAATGCCCACCACTTCTATTTACTTCTGTATATCTTGGGGCCCGAGCGAAAGACCAAATGTACTTGTAGAGATATCTTGGGGCATGGCATAATGTCTATACTTCAGCTGGGATTTTTCTAAGAAGAGCCATAGAGGTGTCCACGGGAGGGGCTACAGGAACCAGAGAAAATTCTTTCCACTGGTATCAGGGCTTATTGGGGGTCCCTCTTAAACAGAGGAAACATGAACCTCCAGATTTGTATCTCCTGAAGGTTCAGAACCCTCAGGGATCCTTGTATTTCTCAACTGTAGATTTAAAGCCTGTGTACTTTCAATCCCCAACAAAAGTTCTACATGGGCTTAAGTCCCTCCCTGCCTCCCGTGTCCTCCCTCCCCCACCCCCACCAACTTTAAAGCTTACAGCAGCTGGTAGGAGCTTCAAACTACTAAGTCCAGGGCATTCCCTGGGACTTACGGCATGAAGTAAAAGTATCCAGAAACTCAGGAGCCAATTCCTGGAGGGCTTCCTGGGGCATATGGGAGACTCTGGTTACATGGCAGACTGCACAGATCATTGATATTGAAGCACATACATGGAGCTGATATTTTGAAGACTTTACATTGGTTTAAAGCCAACCTGAAAATGTCTCCAACTATTGGTGTCCAAGGATTTGGTGACAGAGTCTTAGAGCTGGGGGAACCACAGTAAAAACATCTTCACTTCCATTAGTTTAATTACTCATAAAACTATCTTAAGAGTCATAGAAAGAAAACGGAGGGGGCAGGGTATTTACATGTGGTAGAAGTTAGTCCTTAGGGACAATGAAGAAATGGGGCCAAGGGTTAAAGGAAAAGCTGGGGGTGATGACTGTATGAGTGTAGGTTGGCAATTACCTGAGGTTTTGCAGTGAGAATAGAAATTATTGCTTCATTGAAGGAGAAACACTGGGGAGGTTTTGGGGAGTCAATATGCACATTTCTCTGACTCGCCTAAGAACTTGGCTGGGACAGGCCTGGGTCAGCCCCGGAATCTACTGGAGAGGAAATCCAGGCATGGGCGGCAAATCCTTCTTTGACTGTATTTTTCTCCCTAGAGTTTTGTGGGACTTAATCTTAGATTCAAGGCCCTTCAGTCCCTACTTTCAGTATGCCTGTACGGACCATCTCTCCATAGTATACATTTCTTTCGGAAAGGAGTTTAGAAACAACTGCTTCAATTAGAAACAAAAACAGAAAGCAAAACAAACAAGCAAACAAAATACCTCAGTTCTGCAGAAAATGAGGGAAAATGGCAGGGAGAAAACCCATTTCTCATGCTGCCTAGCTGCTATAAATGAAAAGGACCAATGGGAGATGGCAAGGCTAGGGCTTTCTAAAGAGCAAATACCCTTCTGCTGTACTGATTCCGAGACTGTAATTTCATAAAATACTAATTGAGCACCTGGAATGCACTAGAGATAAGCACTGAGGATGAAGAGGGGACATGGGCAAAGCCCTACCTTCAAGGAGCTCTCAGTCTGTAGAAGACTCAGGAGTTATACTATAATGGCACGGCAATTGAGCTTGGGAGTCTAACAGCCTGGGCCATAGAGTAATGCCTATAAGCACAGCCGTGGGTCTCTGCTGATCAAGGATGTGCTGGGGATCAGCTGCACTTCTGGTCCTCCATTCAAACGGTAAGTTTAGATAGAGAAAGGCTGCAGCTGAGCTCTGCAATGGAGTCAGGATACAGCTGCTAAATCTAACGACAGTTCTTTTGGCATTGCTAACTGGGCTGGATTCTGTTGGCAGCCAAAGGCTGCCAAATCCTGATTTAAGACATTGCCTTTCCAAAGAAAAATAGCCGTAATGAAAATAGCTTATGTCTTACATAAAGTCTTAGCAGTATAACAAACACGTTACCTTTAAATAGGACCCACAGTATTTTGTTACATATGGACTGTCACACTGACCTAAAACAATGACTTCTTGCTGGGTGTCTTATCTTGTTTCCATGAGTTTTATAATTTTAGTAGCACCAATTTGCTTCGACCCAATGATAAATTTATTTTAAAAGTTGTCCAAAAGAAACTTTCTCCACATTTTAATCATTTGACCTTGCCTTTATGATTTTAAGGCAAAACTTTCCTGAGCCTTGGTTTTGTCAACAAAACGGCAACAAGAAAATCCCAAACACCAGCTAGCAGTACGGGTCAAATGACATAGAAAGATGTGAAATCTATGTGAAAGCAGGAGCTTATCTGAAAAACTGCCCCTGCTTTGAACCTGAACGAGAAGTCTCAGAGCTTTGGTTCTTGGTCCCAAGCTGGGATGTCCTGGAGGAGTGTAAAGACTAGATGAATCTTGTCTGTAGGTAAGTTACATGAAGAGGGTAGGGAGGAGTGAGAGAGAAAAGTGCCCTGGCTGTGACAGAGTATATCCAGCACTGATTTGGCTCCTTAGCCTGGAACCCATTAGCTCTTACCCTAGGCCATCCTCTCACCTTCTCTGTTACTTGGTTAAAAATGTTGACCTTGCTGGATGAAGGGATGCTACATCAGTGGGAGAAAAAGGGGAGAGCCTGGAAATCATGAGTACCTTCATTGTAGGAAAGGTTTTTGGTATTTCAAAGACAGCGTCTAGTACAGCATAGGTGAGGTCTTTGGAGCCCAACTCCAAACCAATAATCAATGGTAACGAATGGTATGATACTTTCTATGTGTTGTGACATAGATATATAAACCTGCCCATTTTTATACATTAAAAAAATTCCAGTCCCTATATGTTTGGACAGAATGAATTGTCCAATTTCAAGGAAAAGATTATGGGCTCAAAAAACATTGAGGTTAAAAATCTACTTAGTTCAACAGTTTAAAAATATGCAGTTGGGCAGTGAATTAAAGTGACTGGCAAAACCTTTCACTGGATAAAACAAAGTAATAAAAAGTTTTTTATTTGAGAGAAAGTGCTTGTGTACGTGCACACGCACAAGTGGGGGAGGGGCAGAGAGAGGAAGGATCCCAAGTGGACTCCACATTTAGCGTGAAACCCCACGTGGGGCTCCATCCCACGACCATGAGATCATGACCTGAGTAGAAATCAAGAGTTGGCCGCTTACCTAACAGAGCCACCCAGGCGTCCCCGAAGTGATAATTGTGTAGAATGTTCCTAATTCATTTGGTAGTTCAAAATTTAATTGTATTGCTTAATACAGTCTGAAATCTACACATGGATAATTCCCAGCCAACAGATTTGTAGATGGGTCACTTTCTCCAAATGGGACAAGTTATAGATTATTATTTTTATGCATTATTTCTAACTTATTTGTAAGTTATTCAATTGATGAAATATTACATTTTAGGATATATGCTGGCTTTCGTGCACATGTGCCAGAATAGTGACTAAGGACATAAGTGAACATTTGTTAAATATATACAATACACATAATCATTTTGATAAAAAGTAATGGCTTTAAGCTATGAGAAAGATTTACAAGTCAGCAAATCTAGAATTAGCAACATACCAAAAAATTCAAGAAACCAATCTCGGTAATACAGATGTCTATTTTATTAAAAAAGTTACAAACAGGTGGACTGCAGGGTCATCTTACAAAATGACAAGAATGAAATCTATTGGAAAAATTTTACTTTTACAAATCTTTATAGGTCATTGTTCAATGCTTGTACTTGTTATTTGAGATTTTTACCTTTCATTGACAAAGTTACAGTACGTTAGATCCATAATAGGTTACATGATTTTATTTGCAGAGCCCTACTGCAGTGATTTGAACAACTCCTAAACGGATGCCATAGTAAAGACGAGACATATATTGCATTTAATATTAATTTATTATCCTAATAAGCAACTTGACATGCAATCTATTGAGGAAGCTAAAATAACTTTTGGTCCCTTTTCTTAAAATGTGCTGGAGAAACCACCTTTAAATCACTTTCCCCTGATTCCTGTGATCCTAAGTGAATTCAAGTTAAATTTGCTGCTGAGGTCAATGCTGCCAGGGGGAACTATCCATAGGAAAGAAATACTGGCTATTTAAAAAAAATCCATCTGCAGAAAATTTTAAATTATCATGAATTATTTGATTCCTTTTGAATTTCACACAGCTAATAAAGATGAACCATGATCACTTAACCTACTCTGAACTGAGTGTTTGGTTTTAAGTTTGGTATTAAAGTGCAAACTTAAATTAGGTATTCATTTCAAGCAGTTTATAAATAAAGGAACAATGCTTCAGTTGCTTCCACCCTTACAATCTCACCATAAAATTCAAAATCTAAGATTCAAGAGTTCGCTCTGAGGGAATTTGATCAGGAATCAAATGCAACACGATTTTAAAAAAGGAAATCAAAGTTTAATCAATTTCTACGCAATAATTAATGGCCATGCTGACCAATTAAATCACATGAATGTAGTTATCACTTTATTTGAACATCACACACAATATAAATTTAAAATTGCCACACCCTTCCATAAACCATCACTGCATATATTAGAGCTTTCCTTGACAAAGTTATTGAGCTAGTATTATAGATCAAAAGTATAGTTTTGGTTTTTTGTTTTGTTTTTATTTAGAAGCATGTTCAAATGACTAAAGCTGGGCTCCTAAACTTGAGAACTTTGGTGCAGTAGGTGAGCTGCGATTACTAACTTCTGCAAATTGAAAGCACACAACTACAACCAAATAAAAACCCAACAAGAAAATACTGTCAAACTTACAAAATTTTAAAGTCATTGCTGAAAAAACAAAAACAAAAACAAAAAACGCTTGTGGCCAAGATGTTAAAACTGAACCAAAAGATTACTCTTTATAAGTTTCCTTTCTGTTTCTATACCTGTGTTACTGTTAAAATGTTCAAGTATTCAGACAAAATGTGCTGATTAGGTAAACAACATGGAAGGCAATGGCTATTAGAAGCACATTTGGAAAAAAAAAATCCAAAAAACAAACAAAAAGCCCAGAGACTTGGCGCTATCCTCTCCTGCTACACAGATTTTTGTCTCTACTACGAACATGCTTCTTGAGAAGTAACTAAAAAGCAATTGTGATAGTGCAAGAAAACTTTAACAAATATTGCTTTAAACTATTATTCAGAAAGACAAATATTAAGAACTAGAAAGCGTATATGATTTTATTTGAATTCAATTTTACATGTGCAGAAGTCTAATAGATGTCAATTACAAGCCTGACAGGCAAATCTGAGCGATCTCTGTTTAGGTATACAATTAATTTACCATGGATACAATATCCCTTTTCAAAGGCATTGCTAAGTAGGTCATAACTAAATTTAGAACTTCACAGAAAGGAAAATGTTACTGCTGCAATTCAATGCTGTAAATGAGATTAACACATGTGAAAACCTAATGGAATCAAATGCTTAACTCTTCAGCTAAATGCTCTACAGTCAATTTCAAATATCAATTGTAACTTTCAGAACATGTTAATTACAAAAACACATCACAAACTGCACTTGAAGAAAAGGGATATTCCATCCATACCGGTAAAACGTGATCTTTAGTTTTTATTTTTATTTTTTTACAACACTGCCACACGTAAACGAAGTCTCAAAGTATTAACCATTTAAAGGAGAAAGATTTTACAAACAGAATGAAGCACTGGTGCGAGGTAATATACAGAAGTAACCATTTGTTTAAGGCTCAATTTTTTTTCTCCATTATAACTTTCTTTTAAAAGGCATTGAGTAGGTAATACTGAGTTTGAGTATTTAATAAATACAAGTTGAGAAACTGATTAAAGAAATCAATTAAAATATTAAAAATTAATTCTTGCATATTAGCCATCAATAAGAACTTAGAAAGCTACAAAAGGACTGATTGATAAAGAACAGATTTTAAACATATGGTAAACGTGCTAAGCATTCCTGTTTAAGGTCGATGGATCTTGAAGGCCAAAGACCTTATGCACTTAATTAGATGTATGGCAACATGCTGTAAGAGAGACAGGTTTACCAAGGCTCAGTTCTGCAACCCAGGTTGTAAAGTTCTCCAAAGCAGCATCTGTGCAAATTTCCTCTGAGTTTTATCTGCAATTAAGATTAAAATGTTGTAAAAAGATAGAAATATAGATTGCAGTTTAAAATGAGAACACTGACAACAGGTCTGTATACGCACGGAACATCTGACGGTGGAATTTCACTGCGTTCCCCATCAGTTTCAATTAAAAAGGGATTTTATGTAGTCGAAAACAGTCACTGAAAATTAGCAACACTAATGATGCACTATATATAGTATATTGTGCATAGGTTAACTCCTCTGGCTTAGTTTTAAATATGCTATTATACTTTATACAGTACCAACAGTGTTCTGACTGGCTTAAAACATTTTACAGTATAAAAGTGGTAGATATGACTTCTACTTTGAATCTGATTTCTTCATATCCATCATGGGAAATGGCACTAGAATTAAATGCATATTAATTATGGGCAAACTTGACAGTATGCAAAACTTTTTCAAATTTTAGGGTGTTTTAGAAAATTTAAAATAAGAAAATGTCATTCCACCACGGTCTAGCTATTGAACACCTACTAAGTGCCCTGACTTGGGTTAGCTGCTAGGTGACAGCAGTGGTTCACCGTTGCCGTTGCAGTCTGCCCTTTTATCGGACACCGGCACTTCTGTGATTGGGGTTTCTCTGTCTCCACTCTTACAGCTGATAGACTTCTGCCCTTCTAATTAATACTGAGGGAAAAAATAAATCTATCATTCAGACACAAAGCCCTTTAACTGTGCTGAATCACCAAATGGCTTCTAGGTGAGTGGAATAACATTTGTCTTTTAATGGAAAAGGTAAAAGTTGTTAGATAAAGCCAGAAACAAAGAACAGAATAGGGACTACTACGAAAGAATGCCCAAGTGAAACCAATTTAAGAACCTCTAAGGAATCTACCGATATTTATACATGCATAATTTTAATTTCATTTGACACCTATGCTTCTAGTAGTGTCCAAAGAGCCCGAGAGAACACTTTATTAGCAGCTATATCACAAAAATGATTACTTTTAAAGGATGTCTCTCTGCTCATTATTGAAATTCTGCCACACACGAGGAAAAATAGAAAAATTTGCCTCCTTTGAAATTATAAAACAATTTTTTTTCCAGTTACAATTAAACTTTTTTTTTTTTTTGCATCAGAGTAAATTGTTAATTAGGACACTGGTTATTTAAGCTTGAGTAAGTCCAGTTTCCTCCTCAGCAAAATAACCATAAAAATTCTTTCCTCAAGGACTGTGATAAGTGTCACATAAGATAATATGTGAAAGTACCTTACAAAGTATGCAAATGTTGGGTACTTTTTTCATTTCTCGAACATGTTATCAATTCTAGAAGACCAGAATTATGTCTTTGATATTCAGACTGAAGATGTTTATATATTTCAGCCTCATTTGAATTTTTATACCTATTATGAACACAATATTTCAACAATATATATGAAATTGAGTGGGAAGACCTTTCAGTAATTCAGACTAGACTTTTCTCAATTGATCTGAATTAATACACTTGCTGCAATTCTGAATCTACATTTTTCAAAATAAATTATAAGGAGTTTGAGATTTTCAAATATGATTACATCTCTTAAATAATGAAGACTTGTAATATATGATGTTTTAATAGCTCAGGCAATCTCTGAAATCAAATTGAGGAAGTAGTAATTATTTGTTTCTAGCCAAAATAAACACTAAGAATACAAACTGGCCTATTAACCATAATCGACGTTAAATAAAAGGTGATACACGCATTATTTCCCACCCTCTAAAAAGCTGGTTAACATTTGGTCCATCCACATTCCACAGGATGACAATACTCCAGTGAAATCAGGAGACCTAGATAAATCCTGAGTGAGACTCAACAATATTGATATGAGGCCCACCATTAAACAAAGTATTAATATCAGCTATTTTTCAGAAGAGTAATAATAAACTTCGATTCTTTGCAGTAATAAATCCCGAAGCAAAAGCATGCATTAAGCAGAAAGGACGGTCTCTCTCAGATTAGAATTTCAGAGAATGCAAAATATAAATGTTATTGCTTCACACTGTCACAGCAAAATTTTCAGTGTACTAACAATTCTCCTTCATTTAAAAACATTACAGAAGCTTGAAAGGCAGCTGGTCAAACTCATACTTTTCAACTCCCAGGATATCACATCCAGACAAGCTGCAGAAATATAACTTGATGTTTGTGAGACAGAACACAAGTGATCCTTGTCCTCAACGCTCAGGTTTCCAGCAAGACACCCAACAAATCTCAACTCTGGAAGATTCTGTTAAAACTCTTGCTTAACTGGTTTCACTTTTTAATTTTTTTCCTAATCAGATATTGTTAAGGAGGAGCATCCGTGCAAGGCCCTGCGAGCACGCACGCACGCACGCACACACCCACATAGACACATCTGAAACAACAGTCCAAACTTTTGCTCAAGAAATTATGAAACAGGGTCTACCAAGCAGGGCAAATTGGTACCCGAGAATACCAAACACAGAACTGAAAGAACAAAGATCATTATTTCTGTCAGCCTTTAGAAAGGAGAGATTCTTGATTCCAGACCAGCACATCATTTCACATGGCAGCAGAATGCCTGAGATATTAACAAAGAGTCCTGAAACGCGTAGCAATTTATGAATGTCTTTTTAGCTTGGCTGGATTTACCATTTCTAAATACAATGGTATTTACTAGCATTCTTTTTAACAAATATCAATGTGCAACCATAATCAATTTTAATTTTTTTCCAGTTTTAGACATACGATATTCTGGGGATTTAACCAAAGGAATTTAAGAAATGAATTTCCCATCACATTTTTTACTTAGCATTTCCATATCCAAGTTAAATATCAGTTATATTAGCAAAACACTAGGTTAGAATTCTGTTGATAAAGGTTATGTTTTTGTTAAATATCTTGTTTCTTTCTCTATCCTAATTTGCATAGTAATCATGAAACTTGTTGGTGGGTGGAGAGGGGGATTAGGTCATTAAAAGTGTTCACCTGGGGCGCCTGGGTGGCTTAGTCGGTAAGCGTCCGAC
Source organism: Proteles cristata cristata (assembly GCA_017311185.1). NCBI lineage: Eukaryota > Metazoa > Chordata > Mammalia > Carnivora > Hyaenidae > Proteles > Proteles cristata. Next base: position 38,635 of record JAESUZ010001919.1, on the reverse strand, counting down.
TTTCGCTTAGGTCATGAGCCCGCGGTTCGTGGGTTCGAGCCCCGCGTCGGGCTCTGTGCTGACTGCCAGCTCAGAGCCTGGAGCCTAGAGCCTATTTCAGAGTCTGTGTCTCCCTCTCTCTCTCTCACCCTCCCCTGCTCACGCTGTCTCTCTCCCTCTCCTAGAAATAAATAAAAATATTTTAAAAAAAAAAAAAGTGTTCACCTGTCACCCATTAAACATAAAGAGCAAAAGCCAAAATTGTGGCACCGTATCTTTGAATGAAAGTGGAACCCATGCTTTTAGGAGAATATGCACCCTAAAAATTTATGGGAAACCCCGAGTAGAAAGGAAGGGATAAAATATTTTTCTTCTGTCCTAGACCTGAAATCTCCATAAATTTAAATTAATGAATTCAATTCTGAGATCTCAAGTAGAAGGACCGTGTCCACTGGTAATAAGCACAGTGTGAGCCCAATGATCTGATTCCAGCTGCCAGCTTCAAATTAGACCAGGTAGGGTACTGCTCCCCTCAACTCTAAACTGCTTTTTTTGAATCCGATGTTCTTAAAAGTGTGGCTAATCAAAAGAATTTGTGAGTATTTTTTTTGGTAGGGTAAGTTTTTCCAACAGCTGACAGGACTTAAGTTTTTCTTGGTGATATTATCTTCTGGATTTTAGAATTCCACTAAGAAGTAATCCCACGAGGAGAATCTTTCCTGTAGTATGGCTAGAATACTTCCTTGGTGGCAATTCTCCAACTCTATGATGCAATTTTTGTTAATTCTACTGATGGTTCATTCTAAGCCAGAGAGGTAATGGAGTAAAACTGAATGGCTCATATGCATTTCATTCTGCAATAAAAGCCTAATCTTGAGGTTAAAAGGAAGCAATTAAAGAGGGAACAGATATACAAAGAGTCATTCTAATCACCAGACACCTCCACACCCAGAGCAGGTCTAACTAGGCACCTATTTCACTCTGAACAATCCCAGACCATGAACTTTTTGGTAGGGGCTAGGGGTGGAGGGGGGGGGGGTCTGTGAAAATTAGGAGGGGCAGAAAGGATGCTTTTACCCCAGGTCCACTGCAGTTCTTTAGGGCACACACTATCCCCCCAAAGCATGGTCCCTGCTCCATCCAGGGCTGGGCTCTATTTTGGTGCACCATGTGAACTGGATGACAAATAAGCATTTCAAATAAGCTGTTTTCCTTACTCAAGGTGATATGCAAAATAGGGCAGGGGAAAAAAAAGGAAGTATCTAAATTGTAACTTCTGCAACAGAATTCCACCCCAGTGTTTTACTGATACGATTAATATTTAACTTCGATAAGAAAATGCCAGCATTTGAAAGTACACGATGTGATTTAATTTTCATGATTTTCCCTCTGTATTTGCTAAATCCCTGGCACATCATATCTAATTAAAAGCGGGGGGGGGGAGGGGAAATGAAACAATTCTGATTCCACATATTTATTTTAAAAACCTTGAAAATTCTAATAAATCCCACTGTGTTTAGAAATGGTAAGGCCAGCAAGACTAAAATGACATTCATAGATGGTTCAGCCTTTCAGGAGCCTTTGTTAACATCCCGGGCATTCTGCTGCCACGTGAAATGATGTGCTGGTCTTGAATCAAGAATCTCGCTTTTTCTTCAGGCTGACATATATAATGAACTGAGGCTGACATAAATAATGATCTTTGTTCTTTCAGTTTGATTGCTGGTGTTTGGTACTCTTATGCACCATTTACTCTCGTTGGGAGAACCCGTTCTATAATACACAGAGAAAAACAGGATAAAATCTTGCAGGAGACCTTCAATCTGTAGTAAAGAACACCTTTCTTATTCTGTTTTTTTTTTTTAATAATTTTTATCAATACTGGACTAAGATACAGAAATCCTTGAGAAATAATCCTTAAGAAAATTCCATTTTGCCAAAAGGTTATTTACCAAACTGTCACATTTAAAGGATAACTTTATGGCATTTCCCATCTTCCTTTCAGGGAACCAACAAACTACTAATTTATAATATTCTCTTCCTCCTTTTTGGCATTCCATCTGTTTGGAAGTCACCTCCACCCCCGCCCCCACCCCTTACAATCCTACCCATTCTCCAAGACCTGAGTCAAACGCTACTGTTCCCCAATTCCTCTAAATCAGGGGTTTGCAGCCAAGGGTGACTTTGCCCCCTAGGAGACATTAGGCAAGATCTGGAGATATTCTTGTTTGTCACAACTAAGGGGCAGGTAGGATGCTACTGGCATCTAGTAGGTAGAGGCCAGGGATGCTGCTAAGCATCCCACAATGCACAGGGCAGTTCCCATAACAAAGAGCTCAGAATACTGAGAAATCTGCTCGGACCATAGCCTCTCCTTTCCCTGAATGCCCACAGCACTGTGTTTTACTTATTTTATAGTATTATGGGATGATTAACAAAACACCCAATCATTCTTCACAACAGCATAGCAAAAGAGCCAAGTGTCAATTATTTACACCAATATACACAGGAGTTACGACGTAGTTAATAAAGGCAAAACAGGCTGGAATGCTGACCTGGGTTTCTATTAATACTGCTCCTGCGCAGTAAAGTCTCCCAAGGCCCTTGACGGCAGGCTCCTGGGGTCAGTAAGGAAACCCGCCACGAAAGCAGCACGTAAAGAATCTGGGCCTGCAAACGCACTCTAAGACTCCTGCCAGCGGGAGGGTGCAAGGTGAGGAAATAATCCTGCGAACCATGCAGACAAACAGGTGTTGGGCAAGAGACCCAAACTGAAGGTGACCCAAATTGAAGGGTGGTTGAGAAAGAAATGTGAGGAATTCTCAGACGCAATTTTTAGAGCATTACCATGTTCCCTTTCAATTAAGAGCAGCCAACTTAACAACAATCACAGCAGCCCTCCTGACTTATTTGAATCTTATCATTTCTCACTTGGACAAAGGTACTCTTCGAACTATTAAGGGCAAACATTTCTCAAGTCACCTTTTCTTATCAAAGTTGGATCTTCCATCTAGATCTGGGCCTGACAGACATCAGAGCTCCACGACTCAAGCTACAGGATTCAGAATCCATCACCGACTTTTCAGATAAATTAGTAAGCAAGCACAACCACAAACTTTACAGGCCTCAGGTTACAGAAGCCCATACACGTCGATTCAACCTTACTTGATTTCAGGAAAGAAAATGCATGTAGTGTGCTTTGTTCTAAAATATCTTGATCAGGGGATTTCCTTGAATATTTTCACACACTCAGCTGACGAGATTTTTTTCAATGCTCATACCTACAACTGTGTATTCTGCTTACAAAAATGAAAACCAAACAAAAAAATCACATAGGCAACTTGCCTATTATTATAAAAAATTAGCAATTTTGGTGTATTTTCTGATTTTTAGTACATTCACAAAAAACTTAAACACAGTTAGCTTGAGACATAAAGCAATTCTATTTAATCACTCCCGTAGGTAACCAAATGGATTCAAAGCCATTTACATCACACAAGCTGCAAAATGAAATAAACCTAAAGAGAACTTGGAGTAAGAAAGATTTAAAAATCACTTTGGAAATTATCCATCTGCCAATCGGAATTTTATTCAGTTTACTTCCTGTAGCTGTCTACACTAATGATGGAAAGAAAGCTGGGAACATTTTGTGGGAGCTGGTTAATATTTTATAAAGATGACAACACTAAAATGTGTACACTTATGTCATCTGGCCAATTAGAAGTGTCAGAGAGAGAAAAAGAGCGTAATGATAAAGATGCAGTCACCACACACAACTTGTTCAAACTTGAAATCGGTTTACAATTTAGGAGAGATTTACAATTTAGGAGAGATTATGGAAACATGAACATGGGACTCATTCACCTACATATGCCTGATCCTGCTTCAAAAAACTATACCCCAAGTGTGATGCCATCAACCAAACATGTGCTGGAGAATAGTCTGAACAGTGACGCTGTAACAGAGGTGGCTAGGTAGAAGGAAATCAACGTGTTCTCATCATAGTCTGGTATGCTAAAAGGCTGGTGTGCGAAAGCATTTTGAATAAAGCACTGCTGTCATCCTTCATTTCCAAAGGTGACGCTACCTGACAGAAGATCTTGTCTGAAAAGATAAATTAGGGACCGCTAGTCTTTTCTCCAGGGAGCACATATAAGCCAGACCTTTGATTAGGAATCGTCACTGCAATCTGCAGTGCCTGCTGCCATTTGCAACGCTGCCTCCTAGACTTGAGGTCAGTCTTGGCTCCAAACAATCAATTCCGTTCCTGAGGTTGTCAGGCTAGCCTGGCATTTGCTGTGGTTTCCCAGTCATCCAGGCTATTGGCTGTTTTATCTTATTATCTAACTGTTACTGTCTAAGTGGGACTATCTACCCAATTGTAATCTAGATTAAAAAGATAGTAATGTGGATACAATAATCCCACTTAAAATGCTCCGTTTTATATAACCTTGCTTTTTCAAAAACTCATTCATTTAAAAAACTTTTATGAAGTTATCATTCACCTCCATGAAAGGTTTGAAGCCTCTGTTATTGTCCTCATCAATTCCATTATGTATTAAACTGAATAAAACCGCTGCCTGGGCTTGGGTGTGTCTCTTCTAACACATCACAGATGATTTTTCCAGACTCTCATTTGGGCCATACATTCATAATGAAGCCAAGATAAGTGTGGCACTGTAATTTGTTATTATCAGAGGTCACTTAAGTCCCTCAAGTGCAAGGTACAGATGAACTTGATTAAATAATCATCCTGTTAGATCAAGCACTTGGGTGATTAGTAAATTGATGATTTCAATTACAGCAGCTCTCTAGCCTGAGACAGGAAGGTATAGAAAAAATAAAACTAGTCATCTTCTGAAATTATTATTGGATGTAAAATCACCAGAACAGGGGAGAGGTGTAGTATCTTTTAACTCACTCCACCCCAAAGGAATGTTATCGATGAAGCAGAGAGAGAACAGTCATTCACTTTTAAAAACTAAATCTTAGTGATAGGAATACATGCAATTTCTTACCTTCATTTTGCTTATCTGTATCTTTTTTATTTTCTTCATTGAATGCTGATTATTTTGTGCTAAGGGAAATGTTATTTTAAAAACAAAGAGATTGAAGGTAGCACAATGTATATTAATATTAACCAGCTTTTTGTTATACTTGATCAAAAACAATACACTCTCTGGCTCATAAGCTTCCATCAACAACTAACCTGCTCGGTATGGCCATGATTGAGGTTCTTTTTTACTGGACAACGCAAGTTGTACAACACTGATCTTGCTTCTCCGGCAGGGATGAATAGTTCATTTGCCTGACGATCTCAGCAAAAAGTTCATCCACCATTGATTTACTTTTTGCTGATGTTTCCATGAAAGGACAGCCCCATTCTTGAGCTAGAGCTCTGCCTTCTGAAGACATAACCTCTCTTTCTGGTTCCAGATCCACTTTGTTTCCTACCAGGATTAGTGGGACTTTTTCATATCTCTTCACTCTGACAATCTGATCTCTCATTGGCTTGATATCCTATTCAAAGGATCACAAAGAGAAAAAAAAATCATGCTGTTTGCATAACCATAAAAGAAGTTATTACAATATCACAAAATAATAACTAGTCAGGGCGTACAGAAAGCTTAATCCAAAATAAAACCATACACCCAAACCGAGAAAATGTTATTTTCTCCGTTGAGGTAGAAACTAGATAATTTTCACAGATCTCACCTGCTGGGCTTCTGTCAAGAATATACAATGTAGGTTGCGCACTAACCTTAGGACTCAGTGAATCCCTTCTTTCCCCCAGTTTATGCGGATTTAAAAAGTAAGTTCCCAAATATGATGAATCCATTTGTACAAAAGGATGTCGGGCTAGCTCCTTACTCCTGCCGGCTTGTCATGCCTCCTGAAAACACCTGTTACCCCAGCAAAGGACTGCGGCATCTATGCATTGCTAGCCATTTAGCAAGAGTGCGTGAGAGAAAGAGTTTCAGGTGGGAACAAGAACACCGGTGCTTAGAGGAGACCGATTCAAAACAGATTCAAACACTTAAACATTTCATTTTAAATGTAACGGTAAGCCTTCATCCCAGTAAAATCAAACACCTTAAAATACACTGGAAATGAATGTAACAGTGAGCCGCTCCTGGGAGAGACAAATGTACTGATGAGTCTGGGTGGGAAGTCATACTTTTGTCTGTGTTAGGTTTTACGACTTGAATTTTCTCCCAAATGTATTATTTTCTCTAATTACAATTAATTAGAAAAGATAAGAGCCTCAGCAATTCTCAGCATCAATTTTTTTTGGGGGGGTACTGATTTATGGCAATTTTATAGACTTAATACTAACTGTACACTTTACAATTTTTTTTTCGTAATTTCAAAGGATTGACTTGAATGTTAATGTTTAATTTGAATAGTTACAGTAAACTGAATATTCACATGCAGGATGAAGGAAAAACACAACTGTGAAGATTTATGAAAACATAATTATTTAATGTCTGCAACAATTTCATTTGATCATGTTATCAATTTGGTCTTCCAGGTTAAGCTTTTTTCCCCGTGCCCTTATGGAAACCCAAGTTCAAGTGAGAAACCAAATTTATGACATTTAGGCTTGAAAGAGTTTAAGTCTCCGCTGAAATAATGGCAGTTTTTCACTCTCTATTTATGCCTATAACAGAAGTAGATATAATGGAAAGCATATGAAAAACCCTCCAAAAAACTTCCAGCCTCAAGAGAGTCAGCTAATAGAATAACATACCTCTCGAGGATCCTTTAGAAAGAAAATGTCTGTCAAATAGCACCTTTGGTACTTTCTGGGTAAACATGCTTTTATGATACTATTACTGCTTTGGAATTCAAGCCTACATAAAATGTACTTTAGTTTGGTCACAATACTTACTATGTTTGAGGAAAAATATCCTGATGTTGCTATATGTGGTTACTGGAAAACTTCACTAAAGTACTGTAGTTTAAATACTAAGAAAAGTGGAATTAGCACATTGTATTCACTGAAGCACTTAATGTCTCTTAAGTAAGCAACATTAAGCACATACCTTTAAATGTAGAAAAAATATCCATTTCCTAAATCAATGGAGGTCAATAGAATGGGTCAATATGAGGTTATTTATTTTCAAGGAATAAATAGCAACATTTACTGCATCTCTTAAAATAATGTTAAACTTTCAGTGTGTCTCCCAGTGAAGGACAGGGCAGAAACTGGACCACCTCCAGCCTGGCCACCCAGCCAGGGTTAGAAATTTGCACTTGCTCAGTGTTCCCAGATCCACATATTTTGTATAAATACAGTCAGTGTTATCAGAAACAACTCGGATCAACTGGAGAAGAGAGTCATTGCAGATCTTTGTTGGTTATATTCTAGGTACTCGTCTTTTCAGTTAGTAACTTTCCTTCATACACCCCAAAGTCAAATGCCTAGAAGGCAGGTTTTGAGTTCTTCATCTTGCAACACTAAGATTTATGAATCTGGTTGAGAAACTTGGGTGAGAACAGAGGAAGAGGTGGGGAAGGCAGACAGAGAGGAGTTCCAGATACCTGCTCCAAATAATTTTCCTTCCAAAGTGCTCTATTTACTTGAGATTATCTGTTAAACGTCGTTCTGTTAAGTACATTAATCAATACTTGCTGAACTGAACCAGCAACTTCGGAAGGTTCTACTCCAGGCTAAATATACACAGCCTGGCCTATTTCTTTCTCACTTTTCCTCAGTCTCAGAAATAACTTTAAAATATTTGTTGACGGTTGTTACTTTAGACTCTCTATAGAAACAACCCGATACTTTTCCGTGCCAGAAGTAACCTCAAAAATGCGCCATGTCTAACTTTTCAGAAAGCAAAACATAGTCATTAACGCACTGCTCAAGCACACCAGAAGTAAATGTGGGATCACCACACCCCCTTCTAACAAATTACAAGACTCGGTTTGGTTACCTGGAAAGACTGTTGATTAACCAGGCTATAAACCAGGATGAAACCTTGGCCGTTTTTGATGTAGAGATCTCTCATGGAGGCAAACTGCTCAGTTCCCGCGGTGTCCAGAATTTCCAGCACGGAGGGGGAAGAGTCCACTTCGATCTCTTTGCGGTAGAAATCTTCAATGGTGGGGTCATATTTCTCAATGAAAGTCCCAGTGACAAACTGCACGGTGAGGGCAGATTTGCCAACCCCTCCGCTCCCTAACACCACTACCTTGTATTCCCTCATGAGTCTCACCTTCAGCAACTCCTACCAGAGGGAGGGAAAAGAACACCCCGCTAGCTGCGGCGGCTCGGGGAGGCGGAAGGTGGGCGGAAATCTGCGAACCCGGGAGGAGAGTGCGGAGAGGCAGAGGGCCCGACGGGGGAAGAAGAGGAAGTTAAAGGAGGGGGAGGGGAAAGAGCCAAGTGTCGGGTGGGTGGGGATGGGACGCTGATGCCCTTCCTATAGGAACTGCGGCCCAGGCAGGGGGCGTGGGGAGGAGGGCGAGCCCGGAGGGGCGGGGTGGGGAGACGCGCCGCGCCCCCGAGGGAAGTGGTTGGGGCCGCGGATCGGGGGCCCCCGCGGCCACGGGCGGCCCGGCACCCCTCCCCCGCCCTTCACACAAAGGGGCCCAGGGACCCGCTTCCTGCTCGCGCCGCCGCGGCCGGCCCGGGCTCAGGCTGGCTCCACTCGCTGCCGCCCGGGCGGGTCTCTGGGCCGCGCGGCTCCCGCGGGCGTCGTCCGGCCTGTGGGGGGAGAGGGGGCGCGTTACCCGCCGGCCCCCGCCCCCAGTCCCCAGCTCTCGCCGGGACCCGGCCGCCTCCGCCAATGCCGCCGCTTACCCCGCCGTCCGCACCCGCCCGGCCGCCCGGGAGGTTCCGTCACGCCAAGGCCATGGCCAGCGGCCGGCTCTTCCGTCTCACCGCCGCCCCAGCGCCGCTGCTCGCGGAGGGGAAAGGGGCGGGGGCCGGTGGCGGCGGCGGCGGCCACTCCGGGCGAAGCCACCTCTTTTTTTCCTCACCCCCCCCCACCCCCAGCACACACCCGGAAGGGTTTCCCTGACACACTGGCTGAGGTGCCCCAGTTCCCCCAGACTGGCCGGGATCACTTCCGGTGGGGAAAGTCCCACCTCTGCCGGGCGAGCCGGGTGGCGCTGGGGCCGCGCCCTGCCTAGCGAGGCGGCCGGGGACGCTCTTGGGTCGGGGCCGCGGCCTCGGCAAAGGGCCTCGCTGAGGAGCTCCGGAGGCCTCCCTCTCCCCTCTCGCAGCCGCCGCCGCCGCCGCCCCACCCCGAACCCCTGCAGCCCCCGCGCGTCTCCGCGGCCGCAGAACTTGAGCGGCCGGTTGGCCGGCGCGGGACGGCCGGCGATCATGTAGCCGCCGGGGGAGCGCCGAACATCCTGGACTAGAAGTGACAAGGAAAATAAAGCAGCCAAGAAAGTTTATTCTTTTTGCTGGTATTTCTTCCACTTGACGCATTTCTGAGAAACGCGTGCGAACTCCCTCTAGACTTCGCTATTGCTCGGCTTTCCTGGGTGATGGCTTTTACTTAGCTGTCTCTGACAAATCATTAAACACACACGGTACTTTTATCATCCGGCAGATCTGCTCGACTCCACCAGCAAATTCCGGAGTCACCCCTTTCCGTCGTATCACAAGGCCCAAAAACAACAGGAGTAGAAATAGACTTTATCTTAACAGTAACTCCGCTTTGCCCCCTATTCGATTCCAACCGCTACACAGCAAGAAAGGTAAGCAATGCTCAGGGAACAGTTGATTGTGAAAATGGTTCAGGCCAACGAGACTAACTGCTTTGAATCCTTCCTTATCTGCATGCACTGCAGTTTGCGTGGTTGGCTCTTCCACGATAAAGTTTGTTTTAACGGTCATCCTTCGTAGTCATAGAAATGCAGAAGCGAAGGACTGGTGTTAGACACTGAGTTTCTATTTTTAGATAAAATTGTTACTTTCCTATCTTTCCCTCTGCTGACTTTCTATTTGTAAACTTTGTCTCAGCTCCACAGAGCCCCCGGGCCAGAGAGCTGGGTTATATTTTAGGCATGTCACTCCCTCTTTGATTCAAGCATGCACCCAGAAACCTGAGATACTTGGTGGCCAGTCGAGTTAAATTGATTCCAAATTCCCTGACTTGCAAGCCCCCACCAGCCAGATCGTATACAAAGAGATTTATTACTAAACCCGACCTGGCAGACCTTAGAAAACAGGCAAGTCACGGTAGTGTGAAGTCCCACTGTGTCTTTCGCGGAGTATTCCCCAATGTCACTTACAGTAGCCAAAGGACAGTTTAGTTCAATTTCTCCTCGGCTCAGGGCTGCTGCAATCTGTCCAGCGAAGTCCCCAGCTCTGGCTCCAGCTGGCCCGAGTCCCGCCTGATATCTGAGGCACTGCCCTCTGCTGGAAGAGGCTGGTCTATGACTTAGGAGTCTCCTCATAGGTCACTGCTCCTTACACACGTGCTGTTGCCCGATTTGGAGCTCTGCTGACCATCTCCCTGTCTAGCTGTCTCCAGACTGTCTGGGGGGACCCACAGCCCTGCACCAGTCCTGCTTGTAACTGGGTCTGGAAATTCCTCTTCTGATCCAGCAATCGCTGTTGAGCAATAGCAGCAAGGCTCTGCTCTATTACAGAACTGTCACAATAGGGAGCTCTTCTTTTCGAGGTTGTCCCACCTGTTGGCAACTCTCATGTCTCTGATTGTGTTGGCCAAAGTGTTTTGGAGAGAGTTCTTTGTTTCTCCACACAGTGGAACATGCTCCTCCCATCGGTACAGAGTCGCACAGGGTCACTCTTATTAGCCACAGGGTTGACAAATGTCCCACTCAATGTGAAGCTCCCTCCAAACTTTCTTGGGAAGGAGACTCAGTACAGTAACACTTAGGAAAGTAAACAGTTGGAAGTAGCTTAAATGTCCTTGGGTAGACAATGCAAAAAAAAAAATTGTGTGTTGTGTGTGTGTGTGTGTACGTGTGTACATTTGCAAAATGGATACTATTCAGCTATTAGAGATTTGTAAGTGCTGACATGAGAAGATGGTCAGGATATGTGATAAGGCTGAAAGCAAAATACTGAAGAAATACATAGTTGCTTGCACCTACGAAAAGTATGTGGGAGTATGTGCGATACATAGTTACATAGACATTAAAACCTGAAGGAAGTCATGAATTATCTGTGTGAGGTATTATAAAAGGACTTACATTTCTCCAATTCATTTTAGTTTTTAAACAATGATCAGGTATTATTGGGGAAAGGGGGAACAAATATAATTTTATAACTTTTTTAAAGGAGAAAAATAGTTGTTGATCATTACTGCCTCAAAAAACACTATCCTGACTATCTAGGGGTCAGTGCGCAGGTCGGCCCAAGTTAAACTCTCTCCCGCTGCCTGTTCTTTCCTCCCCAAACATCTCTATACTTAGAAAAGTATTTTCACATACATTATCTCATTAGACTCCAGTTGTTCACCAGTTTACTTTTATTAGGCAATGAGAGTATAAAAACCAATTTGAAGAGCATAGTTGAGTACCAAGGGCTCTGAACTGAGGCACACAGGCATTGAAATGGCACCTTGCCCACCTCCTAGGACACCTCAAGCAAGTGATTTCACCTGTCTGAGGGTCTAACTTGTCATCTGTAAAATGCAGCTTACCATTTAATGTGAGAATACAGTGAAGCAGTGTAGGTAAAATGCTTAGCTCAGTTCGTTGCTCATGAGGAACCCTGAATAAATGCTAGCTGTTTGCTTTTTATTTAAAGGATTTAATAAAGTGTTAGATTTTAAGTCAGTGAACATAAAAGAGAAAACTTTGAAAGCCAAAGTATCTTCCAGTGGCACAAAATAAGTGAGCTACTCTTTTCAAAGATATTTGTTGTTAAACGCTTCTTGTGTTTCGGGGAAAATATTAGTTATATGCAGGTATATCTATCAATCCATCTTCTATATGTATTTTTAAAAATTATTCCAAAAGTAATCGTACTATACACACCATTCTGCACTTTGCTTTTTTTCACTTACTTTATCTCAGCGATTGAAAGAATCGAGACAAAAGGGTACTTGCATGGAAAATTCTCTGGTAAATATTGCCAAATTGTCCTTCAGAAAGATCATACAGTTCACATTCCTACCAACACAGTATGACCGTATGTGGCTTTTTATAACCCCACCCTAGGTATTACTAATTTTATAGCGGTTACTTGCTTCAGGGTATGTTCAGGACTAAGAAATGTAGGGTACTATCATAGAAGGAATTTGGGCTTCAGAGTCAAATAGTCCTAACGTTGTTTGCCAGCTAGATCTTCCTTCTCTCATTTGTAAAGTTGGACAGACTAGCAGGATCTAGCTCATAAGGCTCCTTTGAAGAATAATTGAGATGATGCATTCAAAGCACTTAGTCTTCTAAACACTAACTGCTTAATAAATGTAAACTGCTCAAATAATAACTTTCCACTCCCAAGGGTCAAGGATGGGGGAAGGGCAATTTCTCCAGAAACTATGCCCTTGAGATTCAGAACTTTTGCTTTAATTTTGTATCAGCCTCCACTCTAAAGTAACTAGTGCTCAGGCAATCATTTGTAAGAACACAGCTGATTTTTAGCTCTTGAAGAAATCTTAGGGTATAAACTATATGCAGAATATGTAAGTTACAGGCACACATTCCTGTTTTCTGCAATTAGCTTGGCACACGTGTAAAGTGTGAAAGTTTGCTTCGGGCACTGGTTGTTCACTTCTGTTATCCCTCCCTTTCCAGTTTATACCTCCTTCAGTAGCAAACCCTGGAGCCATGAGCTGTTCTGGATCATTTTCCCTCACTTCCACCCTCCCAGTGAGCCCTCTCACCTTCCAGGTCCTGGGAAGAAACCCAAGCCCTGTTCTATTTGCGTCCCTGAAGCTTCCCTCTCTTTGGCTTAAAGTTGCCTTTGGATTAGCAGAACCTGAGTCAGTAGTGTCCTGGGTCACTGCCTACGGAATCTTCGGCAGGGCATTGCCTCTTCTTATTTCAGTGCTTTAGGGAGGCCCCTAGATACATATTGTTCTTGGTTCTTCCCAGCCCCTTCTAACGTCTGAGATTCCAATCTTCCTTTTCAAATCCTGCCTCCAGCTACACCAGCCACTGGTTCTGCATATCAGTCTCTCCAGGTACACAGAACCAATTTTATAACTTTATTATCCTTTTCTCATTAAATAAAGTTCTTTGCAAAAAAAACCCTTTTTTAAAAAAAAAACGTGAAATACCACCTCCCAAAGAAAATCACCATAACATTTTCGTTCCTTTCACAGTATTTTTCTCATAGAGTGGAAAACATATTTTTTAAACTACGAATGTGGTCCTATAATTTTGCAGTCTGCATCTTCCACTTACCGAAACTTCATGTCGGCATAAAGTGTTGAAAATACTCATGTTCCCCTCATAGCCTTGGTATACCTTCTTCCCCATAGCGTCGGCTTTCCTACACCCCCAACTACGATTTAATCACATTCTAACTTTGCCCACGTAGAATCCTTCACCCAACCAATGGGATTTCATGGGAAGGGCTGCTTACCACAGAAGCCACTTCCCCAGCCTGGCTAGGCAAACACTCCTATAGAGGCACAAAACTCTTATTTTCCAGATGTGGCAGCTGAGAAAATTCTCTCTCTAGGAACTCAGAGGCCTGCTAAATAAGAGTGTAACACACTGATCTGAACTTCTTAATCATTCTCCCTCTCTATTCCATCTTTCCTTTCAAACATAGTAGTGAGGGAAGTATTTTGTAATCTATTAAGAATTAAATAAATTTAAGGAGTTAGTATTAATAATAAACATAATCTTTTTTGTTGTTTATATATGTATATTTATTGGCAATTTAAATCCTATGTATAAACATACTCGTAATATACATGCACTTAAAGGTAACCTGGAGGATTGGTAAAATACAGAAGGCCGGACCCCACCCCCCAGAGTTTCTGATGCTGGGGCAGGGCAGATAATTTGCATTTCTAGGTTCCCCAATGCTGCTACTGCTGATCCAGGGAACCCACCTTAATTAAGAACTGCTGTTGTAAAAAGTGATGGGACTTTATATTTGGCCCTTCCCTGCTCAGTATTCATTGGTTTACCTATTCATTCATTCATTCATTCATTCATTCAACACACATTGATTACGTCCCCTTTTTAAATATTTTATTTATTTCTGAGAGAGAGAGAGAGAGAGAGACAGCATGAGCAGGGGAGGGTCAGAGAGAGAGGGAGATACAGAATCTCAAACACGCTCCAGGTTCTGTGCTAGCTGTGAGCACGGAGCCTGATGCGGGGCTGGAACCCATGAACCGTGAGATCATGACCTGAGCCCAAGTCAGACACTTAACCGACTGAGCCACCCAGGCGCCTCACATTGATTACATTCCTACTCTTTGGCAAGTACTTTGCCAGATAATGGGAATACAAAGATGAATAAGACACGGTATCCTAAGGAGTTCATGGCCTTTTGAAGAACACATACAATGAAATCAGTAGTTACTACAATGTGACAAGTGTCATGATACAGATATGGCCAGGAAGCTCTGGGAGACTCAGGAAGGGCATTAGGGAAGGTTTGTTTCTTATTTTGAGCAGGTTATTGGACTGTAGGTGAGGAGGTCAGAAAGGTAAGTGGGGGCTAGAGCCAGATAAAGAAAAGCCTTGAGTAGTAACCTGAGTGGTTTGACCTTTCTCCTGCAGGCTATTGGGAAGTCATGGAAGGTGATTTTACGAAGTTCAAGGAGTACTACACTGAGCAAAAGTACGGGATTCGGCACCCAGGCCCAGGTTCAAATATTGGTCGTGATGCTTGTATAACCCGGGGACAGTTACTTAACCTTCTCTGAGCCTCCTTTTGACATGTGTAAAGCGAAAAATAATGTCTGCCTTATTTAGGTGTTGCAAAGACCAAGAAAAAGTACCTAAATACCTGGCATATGTTAAGTGTTTAATAAATAGTGATTATGGTCAGGTTTGAACTTTAGAAAGCTCAAGACATGGAAGATATACTTCTCAGATTATTACAATTCATTTGAAACTACCAGGCTTGTTCAAATATGAAGACTGTATTTGATGTTGGGGCAAGTTGGATGATTTCATGGTATAATGATAGTGATTTATGGATGACAGACTCTATGACAGGCATTGTGATTTACACCACATCATTTTATTTAATTCTTGCAATAACCTCAAGAGTTAGGTGCTATTATTATCATTCCCAATTTTATAATGAAGTAAGGTTCAGAGAAGTTAGGGAACTTGTACAAAGTTGCACAGCTTATAGGTGGCAGAGCTTAAATTCAAACGCAGGTCAATCTGTCCCCAGAGCCTACAATATATTCACCACCTTGCTTCACAGCAAGAAGATCTATTTCTCTGGAGTATAAAGCAGTGAGTGGGAGGTCAGACAATGTTAAAGAATTTGGGCTTTATTGTCTTGTTTCTCCTACCTTGAGCAAGGCTGGTTGTTCCTATTGATTTCATGTCCTCTCTGAGAACATGCTTCCATGACCTTCCAGGGGCCACCTGACCTTGGGTCTGTGGCACCTGCTGCTGGCACTGAGGTTGTCACAATTACCTTCCCAAATGCCTTGGAGCATTTACAACAGGGAGCCTCTTTCTCTCGCCAGGGGGACCATATTTAACTCCATGGGAGGAGGCAAGGGGTAAGCTTAATTATTTTTAATGCTGTTATTACAAATAGCAGTTATTATTTGTCGGGCACTTGCTAGATGTCAAGAATTTCGTGGAACACTTCAATCCTCACAGCAAGTACTATTATCAACACCCACAGTTTAGAGGTGAGGAAACTAGGCTCAGGGAAGTTAAGTAACTTACATAAGATTGCACAGCTGGTGGACACAGCAGATTCAAGCAGAGAACTGGTACATTTACTTTAACAAAGCTTATACTTTTCATTTCTGACTTTGCCCTTGTAACTGCACCATTTCCAAATACAAATGTAATCCTCTCAAATGCTTCTACCGCCTACACGATTTATTACCACACAATAGTTCAAGCCTGGTTGTAATAATATGTATGCAAATATGCCTGTTTTCTCAAAATTATTGCATGCCCTAGGAAGTCATTCTTTGGCCTTTATCAAAGAGATGCGAGATGACAAGTGTCGGAGGGGATATGAAGAGAAGAGAACCCTAGTGCACTGTCTGTGGGAATGCAAATTGGTGCAGCCACTATGGAACGCAGTATGGAGGTTCCTCAAAATCGTTAAAATAGAACTACTGATTGATCCAGCAATGCCACTTCTGGGTTTATATCCAAAGGAAATTGAAGCAAAACAAGCCAGTCAGAGAAAAACAAATACCATGTGATTTCACTCATATGTGGAATTTAAGAAACACAACAGATGAACATAGGGGAAGGGAAGGAAAAATCAGATAAAAACAGAGAGGGAGGCCAACCATAAAAGACTCTTAAATACAGAGAATAGACTGAGGGTCGCTGGAGGGGTGGTGGGTGGGGGGATGGGCTAAATGGGTGATGGGCATTAAGGAAGGCACTTGTTGGGAGGAGCACTGGGTGTTAGGTGTAAGTGACGAATCACTGGGTTCTACTCCTGAAGCCGAGACCGCACTGTTAACTACCTTGAATTTAAATAAATAACAAAATAGAAACTAAATCACTATCTTGAAGGCATATCTGCACCTCCATGTTCACTGCAACATTATTTACGATAGCTGAGACATGGAAATATACACAAAATATCATTCAGTCTTTAAAAAAAGGAAATCCTGCCATTTGCGACAACATGGATGAAACCGGAGGACATTATGCTACGTGAAATGAGTCAAAGAAAGACCAATATGCTACAGTCTCACTTATATGTGGAATGTGAAAAAACAAGAAGAACCCAAACTCATAGAAACATAGAGTAGGTTGGTGGTTGGCAGGGGCAGGGGGTTGAGGGAAATGGGTGAAGATAGTCAAAGGTACAAATTTTCAGTTAGAAGATAAATAAGTTCTGGGGATGAAATTCACAGCATGGTGACTACAGTTAACAGTACTGTATTGTATCCTTGAAAGTTGTTAAGAGAGCAGGTCTTAAAAGCCCTTACCACATACCCACACCCACACCCATACACACGTGCATGCACACATACAAATAAGGTAACTGTGTGAGGTGAAGGATGTATTAACTAACCTTATTGTGGTAATCATTTCACAAAATACACACATATGAAATCATCACATTGTACACTTTAAACATACATGATGTTATAGGCCAATTACGTCTCGGAAAAGCTAAGAAAAAAGTCATTCTTCCCCTCCTCCACTTACTATTTTATTCTTCTTTATAAATGACAATTTATAATAATTACATGCCAGACTAAATTTTAGCTATATAGTATAAATCCTTAATGTGAAATTGAAGATTCTTCAAAAGTTGCAAAGTATGGGGGCACATGGGTGGTTAAGTCTGTTGAGTGTTGAACTCTTGATTTCGGCTCAGGTGGTGATCCTAGGGTTTTGGGATTGAGCCTCACATTGGGATTCTCTTTCTCTCTCTCTCTCTCTCTCTCTCTACCTCTCCCTTGAGCTCTCTCTTTCTAAAAATAAAATAAATCTTTAAAAAAGTCACAAAGTATGGTTATGAGAACACTATAGAGTCCAGTCCCATCTGACTCAACTTCCAAGGGGAATTTGTCCTAAGTGCTTCACAACTAACAGAAAGTGATATTCTTACCTACTTGAGCCTCCATGTGTTCTCAGGAATTCCCCCAGCAGGTAACCAAAATTGAGGCTTAGAAAAAATTGCCCTAAAATTGAATTCTCAGTCACTTAAAAGAGCTGGTATCTGAGTGCTTGAAAAAACTGATATATAAATATCAGAAATACTGGGGCGCTTGGCTGGCTTAGTTTGTGGAGCATGTGACTCTTGATCTTGGGGTCAAGAGTTCAAGCCCCATGTTGGGTGTAGAGATTAATTACAAGCAAAATCTTTAAAAATGTGAGAAACGATGTGAAAAATTAATGTAAAGATAGATATTGTTTGCTAAAATAGATAATTGTTATTGTCTGTTTCGAATTTGTGGCAACGTATAAACCCTGTCAATTTTTTTTATCTGGAGCAGCTAGCTGAATATGCTGAGTTCTGGCACTAGGTGGCAGCAAAAGATTAAACTAGAAATATCCCCTTTTTTGTTTCATTATGTTTTGTCTTCATTTTCAAAGGTTTTAAAATAATAAAAATAAAATTTATTTCCTGGATTTAAGCAAAGAAGACGCAACACAGTGCCTCGTTGGTGGCTGCTGCTAAGTGGGCTCCTTAGGGAAATCACCAAGATTTGAAGAATTAAAGTCTTAGTTTGACCTCTAGCTTTTAATGGTCTGGAACTCCGTTTTGTGTCACCTGGAAAGCCAAGGTATTAGAAGTTTTAAGGTGAGAGTAGAGGGGTGAGCCCATTCCTGTGAACCAGTTACTAAAAGTCTGGATAACAAATTATTTTACAAAGAGAAATCTAATTTTCTTTTTTTAATATTTATTTTTGAGAGAGAGAGAGAGAGAGAGCGTGCGAGGGGAAAGACAGAAAGAGGGGGGAAACAGGATCCGCAACAGGCTGTGTGCTAACAGCAGAGAGCTTCATGCGGGCTCAAGCTCACAAACCCCTGAGATCATGATGTGAACCGAAATTGGATGTTTAAGTGACTGAGCCATCCAGGCGTCCCAAGAAATCTAATTTTCAAGCTGATGACAGCACTTGGGCTAATTAATTCAGTGAATGCTCGTCCCATGTGGACAAGATGAACAAAATTAACCCAGACGATCACTTTGAGAGCCAAGGGAGTTGGCTGATCGCAAGGGCATCTCAAACTTATTATGTTTGATATTCAGCGTGTGTGTGTGTGTGTGTGTGTGTGTTTGTGTGTGTGTGTTAAAGCAATCTCTACACCCAAGTGGGGCTCAAACTCATAACTTGGAGATCGAGTCGCATGCTCTACTGACTGAGCAAGCCAGGTGCCCCTCCTTGTTTTTTCTTTTAGTCTCCAGAACTTTCCCCTCTTTTGTTTCCTATCGCAGTAAATGGTACTACTATCACCAGTTATTAAAAATAGGACTTTGGGTATCTATCTATATCTATCTATCTATCTATCTATCTATCTATCTATCTATCTATCTAATATTATATATATATAGGGTCACTATATATATATATATATATATATATATATATATATGTATGTATGTATGGTCTAATTTCATTTTTTTGCATGTGGCCAACTAGTTGTTCCAGCACCATGTGTCCAAAAGACTAAACACATGATCTTAATGGCCTGTTTGCTAGAAATGGTATGACATAGTTCATACTCCATTGGTTCCAAAGTATGGTCCCCAGAGCAGTAGCACTGATAACTTTTGGGAACTTGGTAGAAATGCAGTTTCAGATCCCATCAAAGACCTACTGAATCAGAATCCAGGGTTTGAGGGGTGCCTGGGTTAAGTCAGTTAAGCATCCAATTTCGGCTCAGGTCATGATCTCACAGTTCATGAGTTCGAGTTCCACATCAGGCTCTGTGCTGACAGCTTAGAAACTGGAACCTGCTTCAGATTCTGTGTCTACCTCTTTCTCTGCTCTTCCCCTACTTGCACTCCATCTTTCTCTCAAAAATAAATGAACATTAAAAAAAAGAAAAGAAACTCAGGGGTTGGGCCCAGCAATCTGTGTTTGAATTAAGCCCACCAGGGGATTCTGATGCTAGATCTAGTTTGAGAACCAAGGCAAGTCAAATCAACCTATGAAGCACATGTACTTAATGAGCATCTGTTGTATAGATTATCTCCCTTTCCCCCTCACGCTTGGTCAGGCTACCAAATTCTATTGATTCTCCTCTTGAATATTTCCTGCATCCATTTGCTACCACTTCTTCTATTCTCAGTTTCATTATCTCAGCTCAGGTCCTCTCACCACAACAGCCTTCTAATTCCCCTTTCTACCTTTAGCATTCTCCCTTCCAAGTCAACCCAAGATTTCGAGAATGCTGTTCTGCAACACTATTTTGCATACATCAGTCAGTGCCTCACTGAAACAGAAAAATGGGAATGCCTTATTGCTTCCAAGATGAAGTACACATTCTTCAATTGAGCATTCAAGGATATCCTTCATTTGGTTCCAAAGAGACTTTAAAACATTTTTCACTTATGAATTCTAAGCAGGAACCTCCCCCTACATAAATTATTCCTTACATAGACCGTGAGCATATTTGCCTCTGTATCTTCCCTTTTCCCAAATTCTCCCACCACATACTCACCACCTCTCACATTCAACGCCTACTCTATCCCCCAGATTTTAGCTTAAATGTCTTCTCTTTCAGGATGCCACCCTTGGGTGCATCAGGGAAGGTAAGGTGCCTCTTTTCTGTCCTCCCATAGAACATTATACTTACACACTGTATTTTTTAAAAATATTTTATTTATTTCTGAGAGAGAGAGAGACAGCGAGAGCCGGGGAGGGTCAGAGAGAGAGGGAGATACAGAATCCGAAACAGGCTCCAGGCTCTGAGCTAGTTGTCAGCACAGAGCCCGATGCGGGGCTCAAACCCACGAACTGTGAAATCATGACCTGAGCCGAAGTCGGACACTTAACCGACTGAGCCACCCAGGCGCCCCTTACACACTGTATTTTAATGGTTTGTTTGTCTGTCTTTTTCAATAGTGTGTAAACTCCCTGATGGCAGGAACCTTGTTCATTAACTCAACAAATATTTATTGACCAGTACTATACGTCAGGCCCTGTATCCCCAGAACCTAGGGAATAGTTCATAAAAAACTTTTGAGGTTTATCCTTTGTTTATGCTTGCCCCTTCAGCCACCTATTATACTGTAAACCATGTTTTGGAGGATGAATTTTTGGACACTTAAGATGACATCCGAGGGCAAGTAAGTGCTATAAAAATATAAGAACAACAGTCATAATAACAAAGAAGAAGGGAAGGAAGGAAACATACTCGCCAACAACAGTGTGCCAGGTACCTAATAGGAAGAAAAGCCCTTTATTTTCTCTCTATCTTGTATGTATATTTGCAAACTAAAATTAAATATGTGAAATAGGAGAATTTAGCTTGAAAAGTAAATCTTTTGGCGCATATCTGGGTGTCAGAAAAGATAATCACTTCGTATTAAGGCTAGGAAAATGTCGGGGTGCCTGTGTGGCTCCGTCGGTTAAGCATCAGACTTCAGCTCAGGTCATGATCTCATGGTTCATGGGTTCCAGCCACGCATTGGCTCTGTGCTGACGGCGTGGAGCCTGCTTGGGATTCTATATCTCCCTCTCTGTCGGCCCCTCCCCCACTCATGCTCTGTCTGTCTCTCTCTCAAAAATAAGTATTTTTTTTAAAGTTTAGGAAAATGTCTTTTGAGTGTGAACTGAGTTCCACTATTCATAATTCACAGGGACATTATGAATCATTTTCCCACCCTTTATCCTACAGTCCTCTCACTAATGATATTTATTGGGAGTTCATCTGACTTAGGAAAGAATAGCAGAAGATAAAAATGGTGATTCCAACAAGTCTGCAGACGGCCTGGAAGTTCAGCGTCCTTTCACAGTGATCTGAAAAGGCTTGGATAGAAACAGGATTCCCGATTCGTCTAAGGTTAAGGTCAAAATCTCCAGACTAGGGGCTGTGGTGTAAACAATGGATATTATGCACAATAAGTAGATCTGGTACATATATACAATGTTTAAATGTATGCAGATGTTCTTGTGATGAACAAAATATAGATTCACATATATTTAGAAATAAATTTTGGGGGCGCCTGGGTGTCTTAGTCAAGTAAGCCTCTTATTCTTGGTTTTGGTGAAGGTCATGATCTCCCAGCCCTGAGATCAGCCTCATGTCAGACTCCATGCTGGGCGTGGACCCTCTGTGGGATTCTCTCCCTCCCTGTCTCTCTGCCCTCCCTGCTCACATGCTCTCTCTCTCTCTCAAAAAAAGTTGTTTTTTTCTTATTATTAAAGCAATACATACAACTTGTAGAAAACTATAACCTGTGGAAAGGAAGAACATGAAGTTTACCTAAAATCCTTCTACCCAGAGGTAATTACAGTTAAGTAGTTTCCAAGAAACTTTCTTTTTTTTTTTAAATGTTTTATTTATTTCTGAGAGAGAGAGAGAGCGAGCAAGCGAGCGAGCGAGCAGGGGAGGGTAAGAGAGAGAGGGAGACACAGAATCTGAAACAGGTTCCAGGCTCTGAGCTAGCTGTCAGCACAGAGCCTGATGCGGGGCTCGAACCCACGAACTGTGAGATCATGACCTGAGCTGAAGTCAGACGCTTAACCGACTGAGCCACCCAGGCGCCCCATGAAACTTTCTTTTTATAGTAGATTGAGATTTATAGAAAAATGGTGAAGATAGCACAGAATTCCCGTATAACCCCCACCTAGCTTCCCCTATTATTAACACCTTACATTAGTATGGTACAATTGTTATAATTAATGAATCAATATTTTTTCATTATCATTAATGGCAGTCTATACTTTATTCAAATTTCCTTAGTTTTAACCTAATGTCCCTTATCTGCCCAAGATCTCATCTATTAGGTACCACCTTACATTTAGTTATCATATTTTCTTAGGCTCCTCTTAGCTGTGATATTTTCTCACACTTTGTTTTTGTTGACATTGAGAATTTTTAAATTTTTTTATGTTTATTTGTTTATTGAGAGAGAAAGAGAGAGAGAGAAGACCAGGGAGGGGCAGAGAGAGAGAGAGAGGGAGAGAAAAATTCCAAGCTGGCTCTGTTAGTGCAGAGATCAACACAGGGCTTGAACTCAGAACCATGAGATCATGACCTGAGCCAAAACCAAGAGTCAGCTGCTTAACTGACTGAGCCACCCAGGCGCCCCAGCATTGGCAGTTTTGAGGGGTACTGGTCAGGTATTTATAGGGTGTCCCTCAGTGGGGTTTGCCGGATGGTTTTCTCATGATGAGACTGGGGTTATGGGATTTGGGGAGGGAGACCACAAAGGTAAAGAACCATTCTCATCACAGCATCTTTCGTACTACATTTAAGATATACATGTTTCCCCCACCATCCAAAACTAGAGCATCGCTATGAAGTCTTTTATAAGCTGAAATGGCTTAAAGCTAAGAGCAAATTACTCATTACATTGGGAAAAAAATGAGTATTCCCAGGTCCAAAAAAATCACCTCTCTTAGGATTTTCTGGTACCTTAGTACACATCTTGCTAACGGATGAACAAAATAAATCGAGCGAAAGGACAGATGCTCCCAGGCAGTGGTCCGAAGCTCTGGTGGCTGGATACTGAGATGCTGAGGGTAGTTGCCAGGGAAGGGGCTGGGAGGCAACACTCTCACCGCTCTGAGTGTGAGCTACCTCTACAAGAGCTCATTGCCAAACCAACACTCACCCCTCTCCTTATGTTTCCCCTTTTCTCCTAAAAGCAAAAATCCACTTCGGATTTCTATTGGTTAGCCAAAAACAGGTATCAATGTATATCTTTCATAAAAATAAAGTGATGCAAACTTTTGAAAAGTAGGGCATACCTACATATATTATTACACTGCACAAGGATTTTGTACCCTGTTTCTTTTTCATTTAAATGCCTATCATGAAAGCCTTCCATGTCATTAACAGCAGGGTCTGAGTATGTACAAGTTCATTTTAAAATTTTAATGACATCCAAGGAGGATTTTGTCTCCATGTCTTTTATTTTTTAAAGCCTTTTTAAAAATTTTATTGCATTTTTGAAAGAGAGAGTGAGCACATGAGGGTGGGAGGGGGCAGAAGGGGAGAGAGAAAGACAGACAGGGGGAGAGAGAGAGAGAGAGAGAGAGAATTCCAAGCAGGCTCTACACTCAGCACAGAGCCCAGTGCAGGGCTTGATCCCATGACCCTAGGATCATGACCCCAGCCAAAATCAAGAGTCGGTTGCTCAATGGACTGAGCCACCCAGGCAGCCCTCCATGTCTTTCTTCAAATAGGGATTCCTTGGATCCAATTCCAACAAGGATTTGCTTACATTTTAAAGGGGGTTCTAACTGAATAGTCTGCTTCCTGTATCCTGGCATTGCACATAGAGAGCTCTTGGCTGAATTGGACTTTGTGAGCTATTTTCAGGCGCTCGTTGAATTTTCTTTGGGGTCAGCAAGATGAAAGCAGGTAAGAGAACAACATAGAGGATGGAGTAAGGAAAGAATGAAGAAAAACAGGAGACTTAGACTTCTATCTAAAGGGGGAGATCCAATTCAGAGTCACTAACTTGGATAGTATCAGAATGGACAGTATCAGAAAGACTCTTTCTTACTAAGCCACAATGGATTTCCATGAATTAAAAGATAAAGGGTGTGTGTCATTTAGAAATATTTTTATGGAGTGGAAAATGACCCCAAACAACTAGGTAATTTGTCCTTTAGTGCAGCATTTTATTAAATATTAAAATTTAGTTCATCTGGTTGGACTTTCGCCTCCATAATCACTGCATAATCACATCACAAAATCACATCATGAAAGACAACATTGTGGTTGAACACAATCTCTTGTTTTGGGTGTTACTGCTAATTGGACAATATTTGCTTACTATTCCATATGGACTGAAGGTAAACCAACTACATTATTAGTTTTATATCTGCTTATGTTGATCCAAACAAATATGTCATTAATATCTGCTAATGTTATTCTTTGAATGAAGTGAAATTAGGTGGGTATTATTATAAATAATAAGGCTTTTTGTTAAGTATTTGAGACTGACTACTGGGTATTATAACACAGATTCTGCTGATTTTTGCCTACATGTCCAGGAAAGTACATTTGCAGTATCATGCTAGGAAGTGAGTGGCAAGGGGCTTAGACTGGGACCATCATACTAAAGTATAATGTATTTGCAGCAGTAAATCAGGGTTCAGAGGAGGCTACAGAAACAAGGCTGCAAACCTATACAAGATGTCCAAGTTCATTCAAATAATAAGCAAGCAGGATATTTGAGTTTATTCATTCAAATGCGCTATGCTGGCTACAGCAGTAGACTGAGAAGTATATAACCCAGATTCATCACTTTCTGGCTCGGAGTTTCAATCTCTGAAGACTCTCTTTAGCTCTTCGAGTCTATGAATCTATGGTTCTATTCAGTATGAGGCACTATGCTGGGTTCTTTGTGGGAGCCAAGGTTGTATAAAACACAATCCATGTTCTTAACAATCAAAGTAAAGGGTTGAATGGTCCCATGAACATTTAGCAAACATTTGCCACCAGAAGTCAAGAAGGTCTCTAGTACAGAGATAGAGATAGGGTGTATAAGGGACAGCGACACATTTCCAACAACAAACAAGGCTATGATGTTTGCCTTAGCTTCAACTCCAATTATTCTGCTCCAAATATCTCCTTAGACACTGCTAATGTGAAGTGGTGACATTAATTGAAAAGCAAATATACCAGAACTTAGGCATGCATGTAGTCTCTTTGAAATAATACCTTTGAAAGATTATTTGAAGATACTTGATAACCGCCTTCATAGCCTGTGGCACATGTTCAGATTTACTCAGTTGGAATAGACCTTGGTCATTGGAGAGTCGACAATGTGTTTGGGAATGGCTGCATGCCATTTAGAGCCAAGTCAAATGAATAAGACAAGTGATACAGCTAGGCCATAAACTTTGAGTTAAAAATGAAGTGTGACAATTAAGAAAGGAGATTGATTTTCTTGAGGACCCTGTAATTGGCTCTGAAGGCAATTCTTATTCCTAGAGATTGAGCATCACAAGAACAACTAGATGTTCTCTCAAGGGAAGCACTTTGAAAGACAACAACACATACCTGGCATACTTATGATTTCACTGTTTGTTTAGTTAGCAATATCAGCTATGTTATCAGCAGTTACATATTATACCCAACTGATCCTTGTCACTATGTTTTTGCCGCAAGTAGCATTCACCTCTGAAGGAAGATATTTTCAAGTAACACTTTCAAGCAATTTTCATTTGTCCCTCCTCGGTGCCATGCATTATGTGCTAGACATTGAGCTGGATAACTCCCGTAGCAACCCATGCTGTGGAGGAAGCATCATTTTCCTCATTTTATAGATGAAAAAAACGAGGTCCAGAAAAGTTAAGTGGCATAGCGATAGAGATCAGGATCTTCCTTCAAGTTTGCAAAGGATCACAAAAGAACCCTTTTTTGTAGTGTGTTTGAGAAGTTTTTGTACAGTGAGCAATGTATGAAACATTAGTACAATTTACTTTCTTATTTGGTATTGCAACACTGTTTGAATCAACCAACCAGAGCACACCATTGCTGTCTATACCTGCCTGCCAGAGACTAATGTAATAAAAATGACGTTTCATTTATTTGACACTTGTTTCTCAACAATAACCCTTCTGAATTTGCCAGTTAGCCACAAGAGGCTTTCCCCTTTTTTGTTGTGTGGTTGGTTGGTTTGACTGAGCTTCAAGATTTTTGACTCACAGTGCATATTCACCTTGGTTGCTTATAAAAGCTCTTTTAGATAGTCTCCAGGCTTCTCAAATGTTTTTCACAGCCAAGGGAATAGTAACTATCCAACCCCAGGTAATAGGGGGATAAAAATTTTTGCCTTACCTTTCCTGTCAGAATTGATGGACGGTCTGAATGCAGTAAATGTCACTGAATGGATGTTGAAGAAGTGTAATGCATGGTATAAAGTGCACAGTATTGCTTTTTTCACATCTATTATGTGAGTGACTAACCACTAAACCAATGTGGATTTTGATGTAATTTGACCTAGGTTCTGGGCTGGCTCCAGAGAAGGATTGCTTTCTCTGTCTTAGCTCCAGAAAACAGAAGAGAGTCATGCATTACCAAAGGCCAGGCCCTGAAAGATCTCCTTTGGGCAATTAAGCGTGGCAGCTGCCACTACTCACTGTCAAAAACATTTGATTATATTTCACAATATGTACAAATATTGAATCATTATGTTGTACACCTGAACCTAATATAACGTTACATGTTAATTATATGTCAATTAAAACAAGTAAAAAAACTGCAAAGTACAGTTTTGAATTGAGAAGCTTTTTTTTTTTCTGAGAGAGACAGCATGAGCAAGGGAGGGTCAGAGAGAGAAACTGGAAGTCTACTGGAGAAAGAATAAATGTTTAAAAATAAGGAATTGGGAGGGAGACAGTCATAAGCACCAAAATAGAGGTAAACATCACGCTTACATTCCCGCAAATAAATCAAATAGATGGTGAGTGGGATTGATCAATAAGATGATTAAAATGATGACATGATTGGTTTCAGGCACACTGCTTTGGCATTATATTTGCTTTATTCCTTGTACTGAAAGCATTTTTCATTTGGCAGACATATCGAGCAACTACTATGTGCTCGTTCCCATATGAAAGGCTACAGCTACGCATGGAGTTACAAATGCGCGTGCCTGCTTTCAGTGAACCTATACTTTAGAAAAGAGAACCAAACATGCAAAAACGTGATGAAAAGCTTCAGGTATAATGGTGGACATCTAGACAAGTCCCGGTATGTGTAACACAAAGGAAGCACAAAGGTTAGCTCTTGGCCGTGGGAGCAGAATCTGGGAAACTTCACGGAGGAGGTGCCCCTTGAATCTTAAAGAAGAGGACTCTTCAAGCAGACAGGAGGCAAGAAGGGAGGGAAATCTCTGGCAGAGGGAAGGGCATGAACACAAAGGCAGGGGTGCACAGAGCCTGGGGAGCAAGGTCGACTGGTAGTAGCTTTGAGTGTCACTATGGAAATGGGCTGTGGGAGGGAAAGGGGCACAGAAAAAACGATGAGAACCTTTGCTTTTGTCACAACTTTGCCCAGATTCAGGCCTGTAACCGCTCTGTGTTTTCCCCTGTTGCATAAAAGAGCTTCAAGTCCTACCCACATGAAGTTGGAAGCATCTGCATTTGCAAGAAAGCTTTGTTTCCAAATTTGTTTTACTAGTATTTTCCATGTATACATAGTCTGAATGGCACAACAGGATTTGGTTGATGCTTTACTGTCTACTACGTATTTATCTGAGCTAGTTAAAGATTTTGTGTGTGAACTCCTTCTCTCGTTAGAAAAAAAATAATTGCCAAAAATCTCGATTAGCCGTTCAGATTTCTGGAACCCTAAAGCAGTTGTTAGCTTCTTAAATGTTAGTATTATTCTGGAATATTTTTCATCTAAAGTCCACACCATCCATGTTTCCATTCCTTCCTCCCACTCCCTGGCTGCACTTGCAACATTGGTTACCAGTCTGGTGAGAATGGATCCTTTTCATTTTGCTGTGGAATCTATTAGCTATCGTATTAGAGCTCACAGGAATAAATGCCTGGTGCTCCTAAGAAACTGACATGTTAGTGCTTTTTTGTGATATATTTCCCTCTCAAAATTGGAGAGTCTTTATCTGCTGTTGACCACAGGCTATCTTGCATGGGCATCATTCCTGCCTTTTCAACAGGAGCTAGTCTAGTGCAATAGCCATTTGCCATAGGGGAATTCCATTACCTCTCCTCACCGGAAGGATAGTTCCTGTCTTGTGTTTACACTGAAGATGGGAGAAATTTAATTAAATTCTTTCAAGTGCTAGATTTACTTACACTATCAATTTACTGCTAAGCCCACCATTCTCATTTTGGAGAAAGAGAATAGGACCATATGTCTCCAAGTTATCAACTGTCGGCACTTCCAATAATAGTTTTCTGCTTAGAATCAAAAGAAAGATTTGGGTTTTCGAGTCCCCAAAGCCCTCTAGTGAGAACCTTATGGACTTCGTGGTTTGGAACTGAATTTATTATACACTTTTGTTTGTTGGAATGAGTTTTGCAATAAATCCAGTATCTTATTTGCAAAATGTCTTAGGGCAAAGTCTGGCAGCTTCTCCAAAGAGTAGTTCTCTCATCCCATCACTGCCTGGTGAAAAACTATGCAAGAGTTAGATTAAGCAGCAATAAATCATCCACATGTTTGGCCGAGTGACAAAATACTGGCCTGTGGGGGAAAGCTAGAGATGCAAGGGTAAGGACACACATTCATCGACATGGAACCTATATAAATATAAAGGGAAACTTGTTTAAATTTCTGATGCCAAAGATAAAGATTTCATAATCCTATCTAGAAAATGATATGGGAAATCTTCTACTCTCGAGTTTCAGTTAAGATGACTATTTAATTTAGAGATGGAACAGAGATACATGTGCATTTTCACATTTCTCAAATCTGTATCAAAACATCTGATATTTGGATCAGAGCTGAAAAGAATCCTATCCCAAATTGAATGGGCCATGTGGCCTATCCACAAGTAGCTTATATAGTGCAGTTGGAAAGGTGGGATTTCCACACATGGTATCATGAAAGTCAAAGGAAGTTTGTGATGGGGGCACCTGGATGGCGCAGTCAAACATCCGACTCTTGGTTTGTGAGATCAAGCCCTGCATCGGGCTCTGTGCTGGCAGCATGGAGCCTGCTTGGGCTGCTCTCTCTCCATGTCTCTCTGCCCCTCCCTTGTTCATGTGTGCACGTGCTCTATTTCTCTCTGAAAATAAATCAACTTTATATAAAAAAGGACTTTTTGATGAAGAGTGAAATGTGTTTAACTTAGTGTAAACATGCAGGGTACAGTCACACATCAGGAGCTATGAAAAGTTAGGAAGAGAAACAAGGATTAATAGTAGCTCATGTTTTGGGGAAAAATTCATGAAGAATGTGCAGTTTATGCCATGTCTCAAAGGCTAGGCATGCTTTGGATGCACAGAAGGGAGAGAGAATGACACATTCCGACCGAAAAAGGGAGGGGGAAGGAGCAAAGGCATCAAGGAGTGAATATGGTAGGCAGAAGGCAAAGAAGAGGCCAGGCTGCCTAGGTTGGAGTATGTGAGAATGTTGGCCTGGCAGAGTAGACTCAAACTTGGAAACGCCAGCTTAAGAATTTAGTTAGGGTTCCACAGGCAAGAAAGTGCCATCAGGATCCATTGAGCAGTGTAGTAACACGATGAAAGTAGTGTTGTGGGAAAATTAGACCAGGCTTTATAGGATTACGTATGGCTGTCCAGATGGCATAATGCACCAGTTACAAAGATTCTTACTTGTCAGTACAATGAGCAGGGAGCTGACTGTGGAAGGAAAGAGGCTGATGGCTGGCATGAAACCAGACCACAATGGAGGCTAGGATCAGCCAGGAAGAATTCAGATGGTGAGAGCACAGAATTTGAACTGGCGACATGAAAGAATTGAAATGAAACTTCTGATCATTTGGATACAGTGTTTCCAAAAGACTCAGTCCGGGGAAAGGCATTAAGGAGAACAGGAGAATTGGAATAGTGAGGCCCCATTATTATTTGGCCACTGCTTCCTCTACAACCTAATTTTTGTTTTTGAGAGAGAGGGAATGAGGTGGAGGAGGGGCTGAATGAAAGAGAGAGAGAGAGAGGGAAAGAGAGAGAGAGAGAGAGAGAATCTCAAGCAAGCTCCACACCCAGCACAGAACCTGATGCGAGGCTTGATCTCATGGCTATGAGATCATGACCTGGGCCAAAATCAAGAGTCAGAAGACTAACCCACGGAGCCACCCAGGTGCCCCTCCAACCTAATTTTGATGCATGTGCCATCATATTGAACTGCCTGTAGCTTCCTGAAATCAATGTTTTCTCACCTCTCCAGGCCTGTGCCCAGAACACTCTTTCCCTCATTTTTCTTGAATGAAATTATTGAAGGCAGAATGGGCCCCAACAGTATTCAAGTCCTAACCCCTGGAACCTGTAACCATGTAGTAAAAGGGACTATGCAGATGTAATTAAGGTTACATTCCCCAAGATATGGAAGGTAATTCTGGATTATCTGGGTGGGCCCAATCCAATCACATGAGCCCTTGAAAGCAGAGAACTTTCTCCAGCTGGAGTCAGAGAGATGTGTCAAAAGAAGTCAGATTTGGAATGGGAGACAAACTCAATTCACTGTTTTTGGAGGGAGGCCACATTGAAACCATGAGAAGCAATGAGGGTGGCTTCTAGAAGCAAAGACTGACCTCTGGCTGATAACCAGCAAGGATACAAAGACTTTGGTCCCACAACTATAAGGAACTGAATTTAACCATCAACCTGAATGCTTGGAAGTGATTCGTTTCCAGAGCCCCAGAAAGGAATGCGGTCACTGACATCTTGGCATTGACCTTACGAAATTCAAAGCATAGGAAACAGCCAAGCCACACTGTACTTAGACTTCTAACCCACAGAGCTAGGAGATGATAAATGGGTGCTGCTTGAAGGCAATACATTTGTGGTAATTTGTTACAGTGGCCATAGAAAACAAATATAGCACCTTTTTAACACTCAGCCCAAACATCCTACTTCTGGGAAGGCTTTCCTGAGACCCTCTTCTGGGCTTGCAAAGCACCATATATGTTTCTTTATAATGGCAGGGAAGACATTATATTGATGTCATCTGAGTGCACAGCTGTCTCCTTCCTTAGATTATGAGGGTCTTGAAGGAAGGGACCATGTCTTATTCATTTTTATGTCTGTAGCACTGTGTACTTAGCCAAGTATGTGGCAGCAGGTGCTCAATAAAGTATTGAGAGTGAAAGAGAAGGAAGATAGAGGAAGCAATAGGTGGATGAAGAAGCTGAGAGAGAGAGAGGGAAAAAGAAAATGTAGAGGCAGTTATGGAATGAATACAGCACAAGAATAAAAGGTACAGCATAGGGAAGATAGTCAATGATATTATAATCGTGTTGTGTGGTGACAGATGGTAGCTACACTTGTGGTGAACACAACATAACATAGAATTTGAATCGTTATTTGTACACCTGGAACTAATGTCACGTTGTGTGTTAGCTATACTCAAAAACGGCCACCAACACTTTTTAAAAAAAGAAAAATGGAATGGCAGCCAGTAATTATGGACTCACTAGACCTTAGGAGCAGTGTGGTGGCAACGGTGGCTGGAGATACAAATAAATACTAAAAGGAGACTTAGGGGTTAGAAAGGAATATCAACAAGCTTATAGGACTCTAGAAACACATAAATATTGTCGGCATGAAGTTCTGCCCAAACATGACTAAGCTCCACATATGCAGCACACCTTCCAGTGTCACCCGGCATTGGAAAGAAAGCTTCAGCTTGAAAGACAGAGACCAACGCAAAGGGAAAAGGGACCGAAGTATTTGAGAGAGTGGAAAAAAATGGCTATGAAACAATAATTTATATCCTCAAAGAAATAAGAGATCATCGCTAAAACAAGAAGGTGATTATATAAAAGAAATTTAATCAAAGGATAAGAGTTTTTGTAAGTTAAAAATATGATAGCAAAAAAACAAATTTAGTGAACAGGGTTGAAGATAAAGTTGAGGAAATCACGTAGAAAGTTGAAGAAAAAGATTTCATTTCATTCATCAAAATTGCTTGAGTGCTTACTATGTGCCAGATACTGTTCTAGTCTCTTGAGATATATTATTACATTATTATCATCAACAGCAACAAACTGACAAAAATTCTGTCTTTATGTAGCTTACATTTTGGTGGACAATATGAAAATTTAAAAAAGTAGAAGAACAATCCAACCCATCCATCATCAAACTAATAAGAATTTTCAGAAAGAAAACAGAAAATGGTGGGAGAATATTATCAATGAAATAATGCAAAATTGTTTCCCCAACTTCCGAGGACACAAGTCTTCAGATTTAAAGGGCCACCCTAGAACCCAGCACCAGAACATTGTGAGATTCCAGAACACTAGGGATAGAGAGAAAAAGCTGAAAACTTCCTGAGAGAAAAATAAAATAAGTAGCATACCAACTATCAGGCTTCTCAACAGCAAGATTTTATGCAATGGAGTAATGCCTTCAAAATTCTGAGCAAGTGTTTATTTTCAACCAAGCTTTCTTTCCTCAGCAAAGTCTCAAAAATGTTGGGTATGGGGTGCCTGGGTGGCTATAAGGGTGCCTAGGTGGCTCAGTTGGTTAAGTGTCTGACTCCAGCTCAGGTCAGGATCTAACCCATGGTTAATGGGTTAAAGCCCCATGTTGGGCTCTGTGCTGACAGCTCGGAGCCTGGAGCCTGCTTCAGATTCTGTGTGTGTGTCTCTCTCTCTGCCCCTCCTCCACTCATGCTCTGTCTCTCTCAAAAATATGTAAATATTAAATTTTTTTTAATGTTGCCTATAATGCATCCTTACTTAGGCAATGACAACCGAAGCAAGGGTGTAAACCAAGAAAGGGATTCACAAAACAGGAATCCTATCCAAGGGAGCGGTAAAAGGAATTTACAGGATGACCTCTCTTCGGCCAGCTCAGAGAGCAACAGTTCAGATTGGAGCAGGCCTGAGGGCTCCAGAAGGGACATTTGCAGGCAGAAAAACCCCTCAAAACCCAAACAAAAGTGACAGACTTGAGAGATAATATGAAAGCTTTGCTCACATGACCATGAGGACAGTTGGACTGAGAAGCATTTTTTTGTGTGTGTATTTAATTTTTAATTTTTATTTATTTTTTTTATAAATAGTTTGTCGAGTTGGTTTCCATATAACACCCAGTGCTCATCCCCACAAGTGCCCTCCTCCATGCCCATTCCCCCTCCCCCCACATCCATCAGTCCTCAGTTTGTTGGACTGAGAAGCATTTTTACAAGACTTTTGGCAGGCATGAAAAGACTTGGTACAGGTTCAGATAAACTATGCAAAGGGGGAGAATGAATCAGGTAATCATTAACTACTGAAAGAATAGAAATTGTATGCAGCAGGAAATATAATCATAGTATATATCTTGGCTCATTGGTGAACGCTATTTGTGTAACCATAATGATGCATACTTTAAATTATGATATAATGATTGGGAGAATGGGGGGTTTGTAAAGAACTTGAATCCTCATGGGCCATAGTAAGACCCCGCAGATTAATTATAATGAATCAAAAGACACCAATGCACACGTGTTATTTAACAATATGGAAGTAACTCTCAGGAAAAATAAGAGTTAAAATTTGAAGGTGAGATAGACCAACTGGTGAGGAGGAGGGACAAAGAGACAGAGGTCTTGCTTTTTTTTTTTTTTTTTTTTTTTAATGTAAGCGTTTTAGACACAGTAATATACCATTGTAAATTAGCATATAATACTTTGATAAAAATTATGATTTATTTGAAAAAGAATCAATAGGGGTTAAACATAAGGACAGCAGGTTATTTTCACCACCATTTTCTGAACGCTCTGCCCACAGATCTCCTGTGGTTTCATCCTGGCTATAATCAGAGAGGAAAGATCCAAAAAACTCTTTCACATCAAGATTCTGGACACTTAAGGGGCTATCTTTGAGGAGGAGTGCCCTGGCGGTTGGGGTGTGCATTTTAAAAGAGGAGTTTAGAGCAGGGCCATGCTAAGCAAGAAATAATTTCTAAATATGAATAAACAGGCATTAGCACAAGTCATGACCAGGGCAGGGTCTGGTTACACGAGTGGACAGGGAGGTGACATACTTTGTAGCGTGGAAACTTTCACTGTGTTCTCAAATAGAGTCATGTAATAAAACCAAACATTTGTATCACATTTATCAAATGCTTTCACCTGGGTCATTTTTCTGAATCCCATGAGGTCAGGGTCATGCAGCTAATACACACATAAGGATGGAGGAGCATTAGGATCCAGGACTGACTGCCAGTGATCCTGGCCACTGTATCACTCTTCCAAGGTGCTTCCACGTGAATTTTCTTTGGCCCCCTCCCCACTGCCCTTAAAAGACTCACTTGACCACTGTAGTGCTTAGTGCTGCACATGCCCCAGCTCTTCCAGAATTTCTGCACCAACCTGCCCTGGCCCCTGATTCTTTTCTTTCCAAGCACCGAACAAACGTGGGCAAAGGAAAGGCAGGGGCATCAACGAAGAAAGGGGAAGGAGGGAGATGAGGTTGGGTGGAGAAGCAGTGGGGGGAAAGCAGGGCTCCGGCACACTTTCTGTTCGGTGACTGGAATTACAAACGTGTAGTGCTCGGTGCTCTCAATGTTCATCTCTTCAGATTCACAGAACAGAGCCCTTTCTGCTGCCTAACACTCAAGGCAGAAGACAGGCATTTAAGATCATGTGTACTAACAGAAACATGCAAGGAAAGGCACGTTCATGGCCCTTTGATCCGCAAACAACCCAAAGTGCAAAGGTGGCAGCCTCCAGAGGAAGTTTCTCAGTCTTCTGGGCAGGGAACCACAAACCATGCGTGGGGTCTGCCCTGTCAGAGCTTCTCTCATTGCCTCCAACCAGACACCTGGCAAATTGGTTGCCATCCAGAGCAATGTCTCAATCGCCACCTCAAGAAATGGCGTCCTGGACGCTGGAGGCTGGCTCGCTGTGGGAATATTGGGAGGGGCTATGCTCAGGATGTGAAAGACATGGGTGATGGGAACTTAGCTCCAATGTTCTTGGAGCGGCAGCCTCTGGGAATGCCAACCCCCTGCCCCCCGTTTGGCACAGTTTGGGGAATCTGGGTGGGTTAACCTTCACCCAGCTAGTTTACATCTCCTCCGGCAGGCCTCTCTGTGAAGCTTGCCTACGTAGAGATGGATGGTGCGTGAGCAATGCGGATGCCCACACTGCATTCGTCCTGATGGCTCTCCCTTCTCTGTGTTCTACTTCATGACCACTCTAGGAGGCTGTGGGCCCCAAATTATCTCTTCAGTCCATCTAAAAAAGAACGGTGGGATCACCAGAAACACATTCATGTTGGAGTATTTGAGGTTTAATGCAACATTCCCTGCATGCTTTCCATTGTAACAGAGGAGACACGAGAGAGCAAATCTTTACAGGGAACTTAAGGCATGGACATAGAGCCTATGTCTGCATGTGGGTTTGAGCCGGCAGAATCCCTGAAATCACCCTCACTTCACAGAGAAGGAAACTGAGACCTGGGTAGAGGAAGGGACTTGCTCGTAGTACTTAAAGAGTTAGCAGCAGAGAACTCAAATCTTTGTATCTTGTGATTCCATCATCCCCAAGGTATTTTCCTTCTCGGCATAGTCAAGATTGGTTCATCAACACTATGACTGGGTTTCAGCTCCTAGAAAGAGAGGAAGAAGTACAGGGTAAGCTATTTTTTTTTAAATTCAAGTATAGTTAACATCCAGTATTACAGTAGTCTCAGATATACAATATAATGATTCAATAACTATACATTACTCAGTGCTCATCATGATAAGTGCACTCTTGATCCCCCTCGCCTATTTCACCATCCCCTCAGGTAACCACAGATTTGTTCTTTATATTTAAGAGTCTGGTTTTGTTTTGTTTTTCTCTTTTTTCTTTGTTTATTTGTTTAATTTCTTAAATTCCACATTATGAGTGAAATCATATGGTATTTGTCTTTTTCTGACTGACATATTTCACTTTGGGTTATAGCTTTTAGATCCATCCATGTTGTTGCAAATGACAATATTTCATTCCTTTTTATATACTGGGTGGGTGTGGGTTAAATGGGTAACATTAAGGAAGGCACTTTTCAGGATGAGCTCTGGTTGTCATATGTGAAAGATGAATCACTGGGTTCTACTCCTGAAACTAAGACTACACTGTATGTTAACTAACTTGAGTAGAAATAAAAATAAAAATGTAAATCACGCCTCTGCATAAATAAATAAATAAATAAATAAATAAATAAATAAATAAATAAATGGACACCTGACTGGCTCAGCTGAGGAAACATGCAACTCTTGATCACAGGGTTGTAAGTTCAAGGCCCATGTCGGGTGTAGAAATTCCTTAAAAATAAAATCTTAAAAAATATTTTCAGGAATTTCTGTCAAAATAAAGCAAGAGAATAGGCAGTGGTAGGAAAGTGGAAGTTTCTAAAACATGTTAATTTGATTTTCCATGTAGGGGAAAGGCCATTTTAGAGGGGAAGTGGATTGCTGCTAGGCTAAGGAGGGTCTGAGAGAAAGCCAACAAAAGCATAACAGTGTCTGAAAGTTACCAGTTTGGGTAATGGGCAAGCCAAAAGCATTATGCATTCTGGATTGGTTACCGATAAAATTTAGCAGAATGGGATAAAGAGATACAATTCTGATCCTCTACTCCCTGGTAGAGTCACTTCCATCTCTAAGCTGTGTCACTCAGGCCTCATTGCTCAGTTCCACTTGCCTGACTTGAGAGGTTGGGTTAGTCTCCCTATCTCATGTTCTTTGACAAGGGCATCTTCTCCAGATGGACAGAGAAATCTGAGAAGGGGGACCTGAATATTTCTAGACTAGTTCAGGTCACTGCTGTCATTCTCTGAGTTGGCATACCAACTGCTGGGAGTCAGTAACAGAGCATTGTAATATACTCACAACTAGACAGAGACAGATACTCCAGCTGCATCGTCCATTGAGATGAGTTGTAAAGCAAAGACAGGTGCATGTTCAAGCAAGTGATATAGTACCAAGAGGTCTAAGACAAAGGAGAAACCTGGCCCTTTAGAGGAGTACTTGGAATAGTACCAGTAGCAGACTGGTGCCATGGAATAAAGAAGTCCAAGAAGCTGGCAACCACCTGCCCATGGGGAGCAAAGCCCAAGCTACTGACTGAGTCTAGCTCTCTAGCCCCAAAACAGTGTGACAGACCTGAGCATTCTGGGAAGTCCAGGAACAAGGAGTCAGGATGGGGACCAGAACAGATGCAGAGTATTATGAGCTATGGTGTTCAGATAAGGACAGAGGGAAGGTCAGTCAATGAGCAGTATCTCAGGGTTGAAGCTTTATCATAAAATGCAAGAGAAAAAGGAGTTTATGCCTGCATCTCTGCCCAATCTATGTTATGCCTATATCCTCTACTCCATACTCAAATTAGAAAATTGGGTATCACCCTTGACTCTTCTCTATTCATAATTACGAAATTCTATCTATTCTATTTTCTGATCTTCTCTTAAAGCAATCTAATTAGAAGTCTTGGGACGTGAAACTGCTAGAAAGAAGCCAGAATCTGCATATCCAGAAGAGTCTGTCTCATGTCGCCTATCACTCAAACTCCAATCCGCTTTGGCTCCTCGCCAGGGTACAGGAGATACATCTAGAAAAATGTTGCTGTGGCTGATGTTAGAGAAATTACTGGCTTGTGCTCTCTTCTAGGATTTTGATGGCTTCAAGTTTCATGGCTAGAAGTCCCTTTAGAGAGAAGGGGCAAGATGGCGGAGAAGTAGTGAGCTCCATACATTTGACTTGCCCCCGTCTCTCACATGGAGAAGGCCTGAAGCCATAGGAACCCTTGGAGAACTGCAGGAGTTTGGGAGGGAAAGAGACAGACTCCGCTGAGAAACAACCTTATAGGTGCGTGAGTGCGAACTGGGGAAGATAAAAACGGGCCGGACCTGGACACATGGAGGGAGAGGAGGAGCCCCCTTTGCGGGGAGCCACAGTGAGTCGAGGGGAAAAGAAAGAGCGGCTGAAACTGCTCAAAAAACTATCCCTGGAGAAGAGAAAAACCTCAGCTTGGGACAGAGAGCAATCTGGTTCACAGCTGTGGTGCTAACTTTGAGCTGGATGCCCCATCCCACGCAGCACCAGAAGAAACTGCTCCTCTACTCTCCAGCTCAATGTGGAGGAGAAGCAGCACAGCCTGAATCAGCTCCGCCACTCTCCCGGCTTGGCTCAATCCCCAGTGGGGAAGCACCAGGCTTGAAACTGCTCGGAAGGACTTGGCCTGTGGGTTTATATTTCTGACGGTATCAATAAAGCACGTGGACTAGTATCTGGAAATGAGGCAGGGCTTGGGACAT